>JAUEKW010000005.1:554616-564629 GCA_032274785.1 Ajuga reptans
CTTATACGGTCTATATTTCTTAAGGATGAGCGTAAATATGTATATTTATAATTTTATAATAAATGTTTAACATGTCTAAATTTTTTTATTTTTCAAATATAACTTTCAAAAAATTTCAAAAAGAAAAATCAAAAACTTTTATTGAGTACCAATAACACTATATTCTAATTTCATTAAAAGTGCATCTCAACTAAACAGTTAATTTTTATTTGTAGTACAAACCCAGTACAAATCGTTCAACCTACAATAAACATCAATGATTAACCCACCTAATCAATCAACAAACTATTATTTGTCTTTAATCTAGTATTTTTAGTTTGACTGTCTTTAATTATGGTTAAGAAGATTTGATTGTAGTTAAATTTGGTAAATTTTATATTGATTAATGTGTTATTCTTATATTGGGCAAGTTTTGACCTAGCTTTTTGGAAAATTCCATATTTTGCTAAAATTTACACTGATTGATTGAGATAATTCCTTTGATATGAAATCGGCAATCAGTCTTCAATTTTTGCCTATAAAAAGATCCATGCAACAGGGGCATATAAATTTTTGCCTACTGATTGAGATTTGAACCGAAACCGTCTATAAATATATATGCCAAGTAATGACTAATTAACGATCAATCAGCAATTTAACATAACAGGCACCATACTCGAAATATGAGGTGATTTTAGGCGGGAAAATACTTAAATTACTATTTGCAAACGGTTGTATTATATTATTAAGTAAGATATTATAGTTATATAAAAAATTAGCAAAAGTGTCAGATAGTTTTATAATAGTAGAGGTAGACAGAGATTGAGATTATCATTCTATTTCTATTCATAATTTCTTAACTTAACAAAGCAGTCAAGATCTGACACTTGCACAGGAACCTCTCGGCATGTTTTTGCAGTTCACGGAAAAGATGCAATCTTGAAGGAGAGCTAAATTTGTTGTGTGTTCCTGAGAGGACACAACATTGAGGTTGACCAAGAAGACGACGGTGTGACTTCAAGAAATAAATTTCTTATACAATGGAATAATGCATCTTTAGGTATTCACTAAATTTCAAAAGGTCCCTCCAGGCTCCAATATAGAAATGGTTGTACAAGTTCATCAGGTAACCAAAAAAATGTGCAAAGATACCTCAATTATTAAAAATTAAGAGACCTTTAGAAATATCAGTGAATAATTGATGGACAAAAAAAAAGCATTTTACCAGTATTGACACGACAAACCAGCCAATATTGGTTTGGTGTAGTTCAATGCATGACACCCATAAGTAGAATGCAGATATCTGTAATTGTCTCTATCAAATAATACAACAGACAAGATAACAGAACCTGAAAGGGACTATGTGGACTGAAAATCAGTTGGCTTTGCCAACAAAAATGTGACCAGATCTTTACAGAATGTCCATGTATGTATTTACAGCTACCCCAAAGATCATTTTGAATAACTTATATACGAAGAAAATCGAGATTGTAAGTTCTTATGCGAGAAGGTTGCAACCTCAGCAATCATATTTGATTTCTCTTAGAGCACACATAAAAGTGCCAGGGAACATGTACCTTGGCCCTCTATGAAGTTTGAGATATGATTTCAGTAGGTTTGCTCAAATACACCTCTGCAGCTGTAGTGCACCATAAAGCAGTAAAAATATTCAGCGACGATGAATTTAAACTCTAAATGCTGAAAGGAACTCAACTTCTCTTCTCTTTTTGCTTTTATCCCCCCCCCCCCCCCCTAATACTATAACACTACTCTGCATCTGCAATAGCTGACCTCGTAGAAAAATGATATCATAATCCTCAAAGCTAAGGGCAAGTTTGGTTAGTCAGTCATCCAGATATGGACTAGATCGCTATGTTGACCATGTGTCCCCCAAAAAATAAGGAATAGAAAGAAAAAAACAATTACTGTCACTGGGTCCAATTTTCTTTCTTCCACTAACATCATAATATCAAGGACGCTGTATTCTAATAATCCTTCTAATAACTCGTCATTGGGTGTTTACAAATTTTGCAATCTTGAAACAAGACCGATCAGTTTTGATTCCATTTGGTAATTCTCCTTTTAACATTTTCTTGTATCTCATCATAAAAACTAAATTGTCAGATTAAACCAACTAAATAAGTTAACAAACCAAAAAAGGAATTTCTTTGCCCAAATCTTTTAGCCTAACCAAGCCTTATATTCTAATATCTGAATGTTGAGTAAAATGAGGCCTTATCTTTCAGACATGGAAACAAGAAATACTTCACAGAAACAGCAAACATCTACTTTGACATGTTCTAGCAAATATCACTTTGAAGGTATAAAATGGATATCCAGATCACATCAACGAATCTCTGTTAATTAATCCCCATTTTCCCTTTATTTAGAAAGGACCAAAGATGCATAAATCAGCATATAAAGAACTTTGTGGGAGATTAAAATAATACTAATCAAAGTATGTCAAGGATAAAAGAAAATCTCCACTTACGTTGTGTGAATGGCCATTCAAAAAGAAAAGAGACTCCTTTGCGCATCAGTAGGACTCTTCAGCCATCTACAGTACAAACAGGCTGACCCAACTACTGATAGAAGAGACAACATTGCTAGAAACCCAAAATGTGAAGCATCATTAGCAATTATCGCAACCCCCAACATTACTGACTCAGCCAAACTAGCAACTGCAACCTCGGTTGTCCCAATTAGATTAACTTTAGATGCAGGGATCCCGGTTTGTAATATCTGTGCCCCTACAACATCATATGACATGTGGCCCAATCTAGACAATACCTGGTAAGAGCAAAATGTCCATATTTTGAATGAAAATAGAGCAAGGTCAGAATGGCTCAAACATATAATGTATTAAGGTATCACAATACCACCAAAAAGAAAACCTTATAATGGCGTAACGACAGTCAACAGAGTCAAAACCTTAATCTACATGAGTGATGGATAACTATATCTACTACATACATACCGAGGCCAGCTACATCCATCAGTACACTCAGCTACATATGGGTAGTTTATCCAGTAATAACTAGTATTCAAATGCATAAATTCATCAATACTACCTAAGAGAGGTACTCTGGCAGCGCAGCAAACTTCTACCATATTTTTACTAACATAATAATATCTTCCCCACAAACAGCTCTCTACATACATTTTTATGATATGAGATCTTTTTTAAACAAAGTACAAAGCTGTTGTTCGTTCAGACAATAATCACCAGAAATAAGTAAGAAACCTGCAGAAAAGGGCTTTCTATGCATGAACTATAAAAAAGTGAATCGAGGATTAGTAAGAATTGAAAATGATTTAGATGCTATCTGAATTGAACAATTCCCGAAAAATGGGCAAACTATAGCTGATACAAGGTCTCCTTGGCCCCTATTGGATACTACATCTGCTACACAGCATGAAACCTCAGAAACAAAGATGATAAATTGGGTAGACCCATTTTTCATTTTTGTAGAGATAGGTGCATGGAGGACAAAGTGAGTTTTTGCCACATTTTCAAGTTCATTTCGTTGATAAGGAAAAGGTTCAATCTCTATATATAGCTAAAGGGCCATGGACATGAAACTGCAGATCTGTATGATCAGTTGTGTAAGGAATAATAGGAACTAGAGGAAAAATCTTCATAAATGTCATATCAACCTCTTTTATTACGATGTATATAGTGCTGTAAATAAAATTGATTATATAGTCGGTGCAACATTTGATGATCTAATGATATATATTTCGCAAAATAGATTTTTTTTAGGCGCAAGAATGAAAGATATGCATTATTTTTCAAGGTGAAAGCATAGTCAACCAAACATAGCCTCAATAATTAAGCTAACCCTAAGACTAATTCAGGAACTTCATGTAGATCTACAATTCACACACAGGACTACAGGAAAGCAAATGGAACTTACAATTAAACTTAGGAAGAATACAACTGGAACTTTCTGGGAAAAAGAACTACTCAAATACACAGCAACAGCAATGGTGAGAAGTGAAGCCTGAAAGATAAGGCCAGCTGCTCCAGCCTGGCATAAGCAATTTGTCAAGATTAAGGGAAAAAATTGATAACAATAACAGAAAACCCTTTTTACAAAGAAAAGCTAATAGGTATAGGATAAACAGTTACTTGATACCTTAAGAATTCCTAGGCGCTCGACCATCTTTGCAGACACAAATGTTGCAGCAACACCCATAAGTGCACATAGCCCACTGAATCCTCCAATAATTGAAGGACTTAAACCTGAAATCTCCAATTAGTCAATGTAAAGACTTGGTATCTTCTCGGGAGGCAATAAAGTATTTAAGTTCACACAAGTCAATATCTCATAAACGAAAATTAATGAATCAATAAGAAGGTTAAATTGATTCCATGTTATACTGCTTCACTCCATCTCCAATGAGATTCTATACTGAAGAAGAGATGTTATGAGTAAAGAGTGTTTAACATCTCCAGCTGATAGTTACCTTCTTCCAGTTCTCATCTGACCATAAAATGAAACATACCCTTTCACAAATATTACAAGTTTAACCCATAATCATCAGGTGCTGCTATCACCTCATTGGCCATTGAAGGAACACACCACTTGATTGGGCAATAACAACTAAATACTCCACCATGAGCGATTGATTAGCCAACATATCTCCTCCTTAATCAGACTACCTTTGAGGCCCTATTTAGATGCTTATTTTGAGAAACTGCACATGTCAAATGGTTCAGGCTTTTGGAAAATGATGATTCAGTGGATGTTCCAACTATCATGATCGTCATCAGCAACTTGAAAATGTGTTTTTGGAAGTATGTAATTTTTTTTCTGAAGAATTCACTACTGCATGAATCTATTGGACCAGAATAATGTTAATATTCAAACTACAATTGCATTTCATCATATCTTTTATATGTTGAAGATTTCTATTTTTCTCCTCTCGTCGCCCTCGATCCTCTGAATGTCGAGCATTCCCCTTCTCCATCATAAGATGGTGTGGCCAGACAAAGGCATCAACGATTGATTCTTGATGCAAATCAATTTAGTGGTCACCAGTTAATGAAAAATCAAAAGTTGGGGCCAGATATTGATGCAATAAGTTGTAATTAAATCCACAAACTCACAAATTTCATGCAGGAACTAGTTGTTTAAGTTGAAGATTCCAGACAATACCATGTTGTGTTAAGAAGGCAGTCATCAGACCTCCAGGAGCAAGAAAAACATTGAAATAGAGTAATACATAGGCAAGGCTTGCCGGTAAAACAGGCTGCTGAATGTATTCAGACCACCCATGCTTGATAGCTTCTACACTTGTAGCCACTACGCAGAAGAAAGTGATCATCAGTGCCAAAAAAAAGGGAAAATCGTTAATAAAATATAACAAATATCAGTTATTTTACATTAAAATATAAGTATACATATTTCTGTCTATATTTATATCATATAGCATAGAAATTCGGAAATATGCAGAGATAAAGATAAATAAATATATGTATGCATCTCACAACATATAATTTATACTAAAGAATAATAATACAGAAATATGAATTAGTTTTGCCAAAAAAACATAAATCCTTTATATTTACATATATTTGTGGTATATGGTATAGATCCAGGAGAGGAACTCCCACAACATGATTGTGGACATTTGGCGCGGTCCAGGACTCCAGCAGAAAGCTTGTTGGTCAACCAAGTAAGAAACACCTAAGTTATGCAAAAAGAGTATCAGATAAAAAATAATAAAATTTCCAAATTGAGTACCCGGACAACAGCAAGAGTATACTACCACAACAGGCAGCGACCATATCATCAAATTTGCAGCCAGCTTTAAGCATGTCACTGGTTCATGTTTACATAAGAAAATACCAAACAATGATGCTCCTGCAATCTGTACTAGTAAAGCATGAAAATTATCAGCAGTAACATTTGATAGAGAATGATATTGTGACTATGTTATACGTGGAAAGTGAAGAGAGACGTACATAATAAATATTACGGAAATCGGAAAACTAACAAGAATAACAAATTTTAATAATCACCTCACAAAGGAGATCGATTCTGCTAAGAATTGCATTTGCTTGAGCAAGAGCAATTGGTCTATTTGTTCCTGCCAACTGAAATAACAAAATCTAATTTACATAAACAGCATAGAACATAGCACAGGTACTAGTGAGCTCTGTATAGTTATGATGTGGAGAAGGAACCTAATAAAATACACATGTTATTACCAAAACAACCCAGTCACGCTCCATGGCAACCCCCAGAGCCAATCCAGAGAGTCTTTCAACAGCCAAAGCTATCACAAGCACAATAAACCAAGGTTGGACAAGAATAGAAGACACAGGCGTGGGTCTGACGGTATGAGCTTGGATTATCATTCCAACAGATAACAACTGAGCAGCTGCCTGGACGAAAGAAATATGAGCATAGAACTTTGGCTAAAAGGGTTTTTTCCTTCAGTACTATTGCAGTCAAGAAAAATATGTAGGTACCTGGACAATAGTCAGGCAATTATATGCAGGCACTCTTGAGAAATGATCCATTAGTTTCCCTACCAAAGGGCCTCCAACAATTACTGCAAGCTGTTAAAGACCACATTGTTCTACTGTTAACCACTTGCTTCTTATCTATAGGTCTTGTTATATATGTTGATTAATACCTTTGCAAAGAAACCCATGGCAGCTACAGGAAGAAGACTTGGATGAATCAATGCTATGGCAGCAGGCCAGGCGAAATTCCAAATTTGTTCAACCAAATTCCCGGCCAAGCAGCTACCATATAAAGCTAATTGTATATGTGGCCATCAATGGAAGCTGGATTAACACATATAAATGGAACAAAATTTCCAGATATAGTAAAAACTGTTTCAGACGCAGCTTTGGGACAGCTTGAATATTTTAGAACAGTAAAGATATTTATACGAGCAACTGAAAAACACTCCTCATGATCTCTTTTTAGTATTTGCCATGCTATTTAGTAGGTAACTGAAGCAAATGAAGGCATTTGAATATTTGATTTCAATTGACAGAATCAGAGCATAAATAGAGGTATCTCTTTCATAAGGCTGCATAGGGATACAACAGCAACCACTCAAGAAGCTTCCCAGTGCCTCTTTAAGTGGAAATTCCTTACAATACTTTACACGAGGGGTAGTCAATTTAAGAAATACTACCAAGAAAAATTAGGAATTTTCGTTGCAATCATTTACATCAACTCGCAAATAGAAGATTGAAACAGGAAAAATATATAATACTTTATCAAAATATTGAACTTCACAAAATTTCATAATTTTTTTCAATAATTTAATAGAAAATAATGAGTATGAGAGAACTAACCATATAGTCCAGCTGGATGGGCAGGAGTTGCAGCAATTGCATTCTGCTCCTCCTCTGATAACACCTACATAATCCAATAGATGAAGATGTTCAACAATCAAGTTAGATAGAGATTGGATCCAAACTTGCAAGGATGTTAAGATATGGAGAAACATGAAAGAAACAAAACTCACGGGCAATGTCGTCAAAATAGTGTCCACAAAGGTGCCCCCAGAAAGTAAGTTAAGTGATTCTGTCTCCAAGGTGTCAGATTTGAGATGAACAACAGGTATTGAACAATTTGAATCAAGACATGTCGTATCCTCATAGACTTCCTCAGTCGCGAGTCTCGCGACAGAAGTCAAGACATCAGTGTTGGTCAATGAACACCTTAAATTAAATGCTTCGAGCCTGCAAAAATAAATGAGTTAATGAACAACAGCATAATACAAAAAAAATTCCTGACAACAAAATCATCTTTAGAATACCTAATAAAAGTAAATCTACTGATAATCAGCTTAAGCAAGAACTAAAGTTCACCGTATATCTTAAGTTCTATATTCAACTTGAAATAATTCTCTGCAAAATTCTCTCCCATAAACTGTCCAAATTCTCTGGCATTATGAAGAAGCAGTTAAGCAAACCCCAAAAATATTCCTCCTAAAGAAGAAATACTTGAAATTGCTCATTTGTAAAAGAACCAATGGCATCACAAGTCCGAAAGGAGATGATCAATATCAACTGGGCAAATTCAAGGGGCTGCGGTAGAAAATCATTTCGTATATGTACAGTGTGTTATCGTTAAATTACATATATATTATGTATATATATGCACACACATATTTAGGGGTGCCTGTGCCGGTCTATCTACATGTGTACTAGCTAAATAATCTTATACTCTACAAACATAATCGGGAGAAATAAATTAATACACAAATAATCTGAACATAATCTTTCTAAATTGCAAGAGTCCAAGTAACAATGAAGTCAGATGTTCAGGCAAAAAATACGACATAGGTAGATCTTTAAAAAGAATGCACATTCTATCATCCGTCCTAAATATATTAAAATTCACAAAACAAAATAAGGGGCCGCTTGGTTGAAAATCAGGAATGACAACGGTAATGGGTATGGATGAGGGGTCAATCACAATTGTTGTTGTTTGGTACAAATTCTACAATGGGGATTATGTATTTTCAGGCACCTCTTCTCTGTCTGGTAATAAATTATGCGTGAGACTAGTTAATCAAATTAGGTAATGATTAACTTAATTCTAATTTTTTATTTTATTTACCAAGCATGATAAATGGGAATCGATCCTCGTTTGTTCCCATTATCTACCCATAATCCCCAACCAAGCGGGCCCTAAATCAATATTGCATGAGAAAAAAAGTGTAATACAGTCGGTATCAGCTAGAAACAACACTCGCGTGCCAGCAATCATCCTCAACACACAACTATCAAATTGCAAACTCAGGCAGCAAAAGAAAATTTCCAGATAAGTCTGGTACCTGCTAGGGGAAAAATTAGGATTCAGCCATCTTGAGGAAGAGGATAGGTAAGAATGGCGCAGTCTAAGATAAGACGATGACGACGGAGACACAGATTGAGTTTGGAGTAGGCGAAGAGTGGCGGAAGGGTGACCATGAGCAGTGATAACCACACCCATGGCCGTCGGTCTCCTTCAGGGCTCCCGTACAACTACTACAACGCGTAATTCTCTCCAATTTTTCTCCGATTACCAATTCTTCTGCTTCTGCTTCTTCGTGATGAATACTCATGCAGCATTCTCTCCTAAATTCGTAAAATATAATAGAACTAACCACTTTTCAATTATTCTTCAGCGCAACCATTGGAGAATCTACTGCTTATGAAAAATAACTGGATAATGGAGTATAAGTTTGATTATTGTGTTAAATTTCGTAACAAACGAGCAAATATGGGTGGGGGTGGGGGATGAGGCTGGTTTATCTGGATATCGGTGTGAGGCCGCCGGGAAGGATGGGCGGACACTTCAAAAGGGAAAATCCAAGTGGATGGTCTAGAGGCTATAATCGCTCGCTGACGTGTACAATGGATTTGCCAACTACTGGTCTAGTACTTGTAGTCCCGCTCCCCTACCCACTATGACGGTTGACACAAATTAATGTGTTCACAGCTAATATGTAAAATTTTACAGAATGCATTCAATTACCTCATTTATTATTTAGAAATTGAATCCTACACAAATAAGCGATCAACCCATTAATTTATGTTCATGGTGGATATGAGAGCATTTTCGTTAGTACTTGTGTGTACTCTAAAATTATTGAACAAAATTTCGGGAAGATTTTTACTTTTTTTATTTTTTTTTGGAATAGTACTAAATTATTATTTGTAGGGCTCGACCGGCTTTAGTTTGTATTAATGTTAGTATTTTTTTCTCAAGAAATGCATAAAAAAAATATTTATAAAGATATGTTTTGATTAAATTATATATCATCTGGTCTATTTATTTAATATTTTGACCATTGTATATTTAAATACTAGTAAGTGCTCCCGTACGATGCACGAGTATATTATATTCTCTTGAGATTTTTTATGGCATTAAAGAATTCAAATATTTATAACTAAAAAAAGTTTTTTTTATTTATATATTAAAAAGGAGAGCTCACACTCTCCACGCCTGCTACGTTAGATTTTTTGTTGTAGGTCTAATGGTTACTGCTCAAATACATGATGTAAAATTATT
>JAUEKW010000005.1:590578-605980 GCA_032274785.1 Ajuga reptans
TATACCGTACCGAATACCGAATACCGATAAATATCGGTATTTTCGGTATTATACCGAATACCGAAAATTTTGAAATTGTGATACCGATATCGATACCGACAATTTCGGTACAGATATCGATACCGTACCGAAAAATCGGTATACCGAAAATTTTGATATTTTCGGTATTTTTTCGATACGGTATGTGCGGTATTTTGATATTTCGGTATTTAACCCACCCCTATGCATACATGCCCGCTTCATAATTGTAGAGAGAGAAAATTGAGAAATAATGTCGGCTTTTGCCAGGCAAAGACCATCCACCCCCATCTCTTTTTTCTGGTTTCCTCCTCCTACTATTTTCTAAAATAATCAATTATCACCTTCAAAATCATTTGGTGCTGAATTTGGTTTTGAGTTGATTATTGAACGCAAATTTAGTGGAGGAGAAGCTTGTGGCTATGACTGGTGGATAAATATGGGAACAGCTGATTTTTCTAGGGTTTGGTACGGTGCTAAATTTGGTATGTGCTTAAATTCTAATCTTGGTGCTGGATTTTGTTTTGCAATTGGTGTAAATTTTGTCTGTACAGTTGTCTCAACATCATATTCGTGCTTAATATAAATGAAAAATTGGAGCACGTGTTTGGATTTCTACGGAAGGTTTTGAGTTTCCTTGATTAAGTCTTACAAAAGGTACTGTACAGTTTGGAATATCGTCATATCTCTTCACAGCTTGAGCTTTGTGTTTGATCCAAGAGTTCTTTGACTAAGTTGATTTAATTAAGGTTGAACTGATATTCTGCTGTTTTCTGTCGAGGAAATAAAGATTTTATTTTTATTTGTTGATATGGAGTGGCAATCACGTATTTAGAGCCTCATATAATCTTGTGTGGGAAATCTGTTATTGTTTCTTGTTAAATAGTCAATGATTTAGTTTGTAGTTTTGTACTAAGAAACTATTATTTTTTCCTGTTAAATGTTAAATTGGTATGTGATGTAGTTACCGTTTCTTGTGTGTATAATGATATTTTTTAATGTTCTCTTTGATTCTTAATCTGAGAAGTTTTTATTGTTGTTTATCAGTTAGCATCCTTGTGATGTCTATCATGTGAATACCTCATGAATAATGAACTTGTATGAATGCATTATAAAAAAGGTTAACTGATTCAACTTTTGCAGGAATGTCGCCCAAAACTTAGGGATATAAAGTTAAGCTTTGTGGAGCCTCTTTGAAGGGTTCACGCCTTCTGTGTGGTTTGTTTACGAAAAGTTGTGGCCATTGCCAAAATTTTTGATGCATTCCAGGCCAAAAGTGTGAGAGTTTGAGGCTACAAAAAGGGCTTTGTTTATTAGGGTATGAATTGCTGTCCACGTTATTTTATATTTTCAGCAGTGGAGATATCGCCGATTTTGATTGACTAACATGCATATGTTATTCAGCATAAATAGTTTGACGTCAGCGAGAGGAGTAGTCATATCAAAGCTCGATATCGGTGTAACTTGGACTCTTAGTTTTTTTCTCATGGCTCACATTACTCCGAATCATTTTGCTGGAGGGCCTCCACCCTCAGGTGCAAATTATTGACTTTTAGACTTCAATTTTTTTTTTGTTAAATGGCTTTTTAGTTGTAGCTGTTTTATTCATTTGATGCTCAAGAGTGTTGCCTTTTTCCATCCAATGTATGCAACTCTATTTCTATGTGATGCACTTTATCCCCTCTCCGTTTTGACCTCTGGTGTTATAAAGTCTATACTTACGAAGGCTAATTTGTTTGCATCATGGGTTTTCATTAAAGCTGATTAATCATTCCTCATTGTTAGATCAGCAACCTTTAGTTATAAACATGAATTGTTAAACATGAATTGAGTCCGTAGTGTTTGCTATATCATGGAAGGGGTAGAAAACTTTCTAACAGGAACATCATTTTAAGGGAATGTAGTTCTGATGATTTTCTAATTGACTGCAGATGAAAGATACATTCTTCCATTCTCCTAATAGGAAACGTGGCCCTAACATTTTAGTATTGGTATTCCTTAATTTCTTAATGGATCCAAACTGTTTTCTTGCTTAGTTTGACCATTTGCATCTACTGTGTGTTCCTCAGTACTAAATTTCTAATATTGGTTAGTTTTGTAATGTAGGGTCATCGAATGAAACCTTGTACAAAGAACTTTGGCATGCTTGTGCCGGACCACTTGTCACTGTTCCACGTGAAGGTGAACGAGTTTATTACTTTCCTCAGGGTCATATGGAACAGGTTCGCTGTTACCTCCTTGCCCTTATCCAGCTTATTCTATAAATTACGATACTTGAGTTTCCAACTTCCAAGTACTCTCCCCCCCCTCTCTCCCCTTCTCCCTCCCCCTCTCCCTGTCTTGGATTTTTTGGGGTGAGGGGGGGAGGGGGGGGGGGGGTGGGAGTTGGGGGGATTTGTGAGATTCTGTTAATTTTCCTGTGGCTTCATTAGTTTCAAGTTTGTTATATAGTATCCAACTTCTAATCCTCTGATTTGCACATTACTTTGTCAGTTTTGGCATGCACTTCCTAAACAGTTCCATTTGTGTTGCCTGTGTTCTAGCTTGAAGCATCTACACATCAAGGATTGGATCAGCAACTCCCTTCGTTCAACTTACCAAGTAAAATCCTTTGCAAAGTGATGCATGTTCAGCTTCGGGTAAGATCCCTTCTAAAATATTGTCCAAGTGAAGTGGACTTTCCTTTTTAGGGGCCTTTACATGCCAGAAGATACTATATAATTTATTTTTTGCCACATAGCCTATTTTCATCGACACATTGATCTTAATTTTCAGGCTGAACCAGACACAGATGAAGTATATGCACAAGTAACTCTGATTCCTGAGCAAGATGTAAATTCTATTCCTTGATCAACTACTTTAAATTTGCTACATGTTGATCTGGTATCAAGAGTGTGCATTTCAAAGCAGTTCTATTGTTTCCTTCTCCTGAGTCCTTAATGGGCATTTTTATGTGAATGCATATAGTTCTGGTTTGGGTGGGGTGCTAGATAAATATGGTTAACTTTGGTAACATTGTATAAGGCTCTTGCTTCGGTGAGACCTGTATATGTTCACGGTGCCATCTATTTAATTTGGACTGGATCTTGTGATAGCCTGGTGCTGGAGGGATTTTCATCTGTTTGGTTTTCCATAACATAGGATATTTAAGTTATTAAGTTGTGTATTAAATACACATCTATGCTTTTTCTTTGTTGAAATATAAATCAGGTCAAACTTGAAGGAAACCCAGAACCAAGTTTAGAAACTTACAAATTCTTCTTTAATTTTGTCTATCCTAAATCCTGCTCTAGAAGTCCGGAATATATACTAAGTTACATTACTCTGTTCTATTTGGCGGACAGCAAAGTGAGATCACAAGTCCAGATCCTCCTCTTCCAGAGCCTCAAAGATGCACTGTCCATTCATTTTGCAAGACTCTTACTGCTTCTGATACCAGCACCCACGGTGGATTCTCGGTGTTAAGAAGGCACGCTGATGATTGTTTACCCCCCCTGGTAAGAATGAAGTGATTTTTTATATGATATACTCCATCTTTTCTTACACTCTTCTCATATAGTGTTAAACATTTGTGCTGGTGTTGCAGGATATGTCTCAACAACCACCCTGGCAGGAATTGGTAGCTTCTGATCTTCATGGCAATGAATGGCATTTCCGTCACATTTTCCGAGGTAATAAATCAACTGGTTAAGACTATTATTATTATTATTATTATTATTATTATTATTATTATTATTATTATTATTATTATTATTATTATTATTATCATCATCATCATCATCATCATAATCAATCTTATAGAGATTTAATTTTCCCGATTAACTATGGACACATATCCAATTAGCAGTTGATATCTTTCTAGGGCTCATTATGGGGCCATGGCACATGGTGAAAACTATGAAAAAATAGAACACTCACTTCACTCTAGAGAATACCCAAAGAATGATTCAAATATAGAAAAATATGTAGACATTTTAATCTTCTGAAAATTAACCATCTTTACCTCCCATATTGTTTATGAATATTCTATCATAAGGGGGATTGCTCCTAAGGTTCTGCTTGTAAGTTCCAACTTTTTGCTGAACAAATGAGTCTAGTTGTTTATCCATATATTCTGTTAGAAGACATTGCCACCTTCATCGTTGAAAACAGTGGGATCAAGGATTTTGAAATGAACAACCGCTTCTTATAACCTTCTTTTGATTACTAAACTGTTGAATTAGAGTGCCGAGCTCACTATAATGCTTTTAATGCCTTCTTTTAATGTGGATAGACGTCATTTTCAGGTCAACCCAGGCGCCACTTATTGACCACTGGATGGAGCGTATTTGTCAGTGCAAAAAAGTTGGTTGCAGGAGATGCATTCATCTTCCTAAGGTTCTTCTACACGAATACATATATGTCTATTTTTTTAATATTGGCAACTAATCTGAAGTAACTGTTCCCTTTATATTTGCAGAGGAGAAACTGGGGATCTTCGAGTTGGTGTACGTAGGCTAATGAGACAACCAAACAATATGCCATCATCTGTTATATCAAGTCATAGCATGCATCTCGGGGTTCTTGCTACTGCATCACACGCCATCTCCACTAGAACCTTGTTTTCAGTTTTTTATAAACCGAGGTTACTTGCTCTTCTTCTTCTTTCATTTGTTACAATTTAGCAATTAACAGCAACAGTGCTTCCTTGGAGGTTTGCATAGTAAGTACATTATTATCTCTAGTGCTAACGTTTGATCACTTAGTTTGTGGTGCATATAGCATGTTCCCCTTTTGTGCTTGTCACTGTTCATGGAGTTGTAAAATTTGGCCGTTTAACTGTTTTCTTATGAGACACACTGGAGACAGTTGTAGTGGGATAACTTGGTCAGATAAAACAGACGTTATGCCAAATCATTTAACCCTTTGTGGTCTTTCCCTAACCTTACACCTCTCTTCCAATGGTTACATGGAAAAATATTAAATTTGCAACTGGTTGTGTGCAGGACTAGTCGATCTGAATTTCTAGTAAGCGTGAACAAATATCTTGAAGCTCAAAATCAAAAGCTATCAGTCGGGATGAGGTTTAAGATGAGATTTGAAGGTGAAGAGGTTCCTGAAAGGAGGTATGTTTACTTGTAAAGGTGTCCTGTATGCTTCTCAAAATTGATTTTAGCACAGTAATCTGTATTACATATTAATACAGGTTCAGTGGGACTATTGTCGGTGTTGGAAATAATGCTTCATCTCGATGGCCTGATTCAGATTGGAGATCTCTGAAGGTAACTATTATCTTCTAGTGATTGTCTGAAATTCATGTTTCATTGATCTTGACCCTTGGGAACTTCATAGAACACATTGTCCATAAAGATGGCAATCATTTTTCTTCTTGCGTTGCCCATGTGTATGATTGATATGTTTGTATCAGAGATGAAATCCTGTATCCGGACAAGCAACAATACGGGCTTATAATTACGAATTTGAATAGCAATAGAACCTTTAACCTTTTACCGCTTGATGTGTGTGTCCAGGTCCAATGGGATGAACCTTCCTCAATACTACGTCCAGATAGAGTTTCAGCATGGGAAATAGAACCACTAGTTGCAGCAACTCCTCCAAACTCACAGACTCAGCAAAGAAATAAACGGGCACGACCACCTATTTTGCCTTCGTCGATGCAAGACCTATCTTCACTTTGTATTATCTCTTTCTCTAAAGATGTTAATCATTCTCCATTTGCCATACTGAAGAATGACCTGGTCCCTGTAGGTATGTGGAAATCCCCTGCTGACTCACCTTCACCATTCCCCTGTCGGGATCTGTCACGTGGACGAGACATATGTCAATCCCCTAAGATCAGTGATGGCTCCAGAATCAGCGCTAGGAGTTACAGAGAAAATTTTCTTCCTGTCTCGAGCAATTCTGTTTACCAGCCTAGTCAAATGGAAACTGCAGCAGAGTCTTTCACCCCTGTCAGTGAAAAAAGACAGGCAAATGGCTGCAGGCTGTTTGGAATTGAGTTGCTTGACCATTCAACAGTTGAAGATACATCACATGCAGTTCAGTCTGGAGCAGCTGTTGAGGATTCTCATACTCCTTTAGATGCTGAATGTGAACAACATTCTGAGCCATCAAACCATAACCCATCTGACGTTCCCTCTGTCAGTTGCGATCCTGATAAGTCGTGCTTGCGATCCCCCCATGATTCACACAGCAGGAAAATCCGTAGCTGCACCAAGGTAATTCTAACTTGATACTGCTGTCTTAAATATTACAGATTTGAGAAAACAGTGAGATCAAACTGACACTGTCAATATACCAATAAGGTGGGGTCGTCTCCGCTCCCCTCCCCCCAACCAAAACCACTCACATGGAGCGAGTTTTGGTTTGGCAGATGGGGAGGCTGTTTGGTTTCTTTCATGTGTGTTATGATTTTACTGTGATCTGTCTTAAGCTATCATTCTACTGAAAGTAACATTATGCTCATACATATAGCTATGGTTCTAGAGTAAGTTGTTAAATGCTTTTTAGCTCTTTTTTCTTCTTTTTTTTTTCCGTTTCAATCTACAATGGTTTCACTTGCAGATAAAAACTTAATAAAAAATGAATGCCTGCATATTTAATAACACCTCAAACATTTTGGATGGTAAAAATTTGGAGCACAGATTAAACTCTCATTTTCTTCTCTTTTGCCCCCTTCAAATTTCTTTTTTGGGTTCGTATTAGTTATATGTCTTTATTTTTTCCTTTTACAATTTTCACTTTGAACAACATGAATAGTTATGCTTATAAACTCATTTAGGTTCACATGCAAGGCATTGCTGTTGGGAGAGCAGTAGATCTGACTAGGTTTGATTGCTATGATGCTCTACTCAAGAAATTGGAAGAGATGTTTGAAATTGAAGGGGAACTCTCTGGGTCAACAAAGAAATGGCAGTTCGTCTACACAGATGATGAGGATGATATGATGATGGTTGGAGATGATCCGTGGCAGTTAAGTCATTTCTTTAGTCTTTCTATTCACGCCCTTCTACTTATTCCACTGTCTTTCTTTCGGAAATGGATCCTCTACATTTCCTTTCTGTGAATTTTCTATCAAGTTCAGAGAGAGGGACACATGAATGTTGAAAATATGGGGTCCCACATTTCTAATTTTTTATCCATTTTCCCTTGTGCATCTCTCTCCTAAATTGACAAGCAAGAAATGTAGACGATCCAATTACCTTTCTACGCCTGTAGCTTTTCTTGTTTCTGTATTTGTTCTGCATTTTAGGTCTAAAAGTGCTCTCTTTGCGGACTAACAGTTATGATAGTTTGTGATGTTATTGGAAATTTATATGCTGGATGAAAATTAATTTCACATGCAACATTCTGGAGTTGCTGGTTGGAGTTTCGTTATTCCTTGATCACCTAATTCCTTTTTCTTGAGAGAGAGCATGCAATGAACATGTTATTGCTATTTTCCTGGTTCAAGATATGCTTCTGTGCTTTCAGCATTATTTTGCCCTCTCGGGCATCATAAGCTGGATAGCCTTTTGCCGCCCCCCGCCCCCCCTTCCCCGGATGCTTGTCTAAATCTTAACCTGTTGCTGTTTAATTCTTGAAAAATTTCTACCCAGGTAAAAATGCTTTTATTTTAATATTCTCTGTTATCTTCAACAAATACTCTACAATTATTACATTTTACAGGCTCTTGAAAGGAGCCCTGTTTGTGTGAACATATAAACATAATGCTTGCAAGATGCTGACATTGTGTCGCATAATTTTGGTAAATGTTGTTTTAGTGAATTTTGCACTATGGTGAAGAAGATATACATCTATACAGCCGAGGAAGCCAAGATGTTGTCACCCAAGATAAAGCTACCACTGGTAGAAGTGAAACCGAGCAAGGTCCTTTCCGATGCAGCAGACACTGAAGAACAGTCTTCAACTGTGGGATCCGGCTACTGACGCACTCTTGCTTGCTTCTTAACTGTTTAATTGCAATAAGGTTGAAGAAAGGGTTAGGGTCGGACGGAGATGAAACCGGTCATTGACTTGCAATTTTGTTTTTAAGCGGCCAGGATGCTGGTGAAGACAGGCGGCTTTTTTGTTTACATAATAATAATAATTTCGGAGGAGAGTGAAGGATAAGGATTGCATTGTAGTTTTATCTGATAAGATGTAGAACTTTATGTATAGATATATAATTCCTCATACTTTTAATACCTAATCATGCTTAATCCTTGAGTTTTATCTAACAATTGTGTTTTCTAAGGTAGATGGATATATTGGAGTATTGTGGGTGTGAATTTGGTTGATTTGCACGAACTTATGATTGTTCAAAGAGGTGAAGCTACCAGAAGATGATTTTGTATAAGGCGTGGACACTCCTCAACTAATAGACTAGTGAAAGATGTCTAGCATAAGGCGTGAGCATGCCTTAACTGAAAAGTTCGGTTGCGAAGTTTTTATAAAGTGGCGACCCACTTTTCTCTCTCCATATATTTTTTATTATTATTATATCTTTGGAGGGTCTTAAAGTTAGGTTTTTTTTGTAAGGATAGAGGGAGATAGACATATTTAAGATCAAGATAACGAGATTCTTGCGGTCATTCAGAAAACTACATAGGTACAAACTTCTTTTCTCTTTTTTCTTAGAATTTTCTGCAAATCTCCATGGAAGACTAAACTTCATATTTCGAGTTCTTCTAGAATTGTGAGATCTAATTAGTTTTATTTGTTCTTTTATTTCTTCACTATTCGTATATCTTTTGCAATTGATGAAACTATTGTTTTGATGGATTGGATGATATGACCACTTGTTATATTATCAAAACATTATATTACCAATTAGAACATTAAATTCGTAATTGTTTAATTGTTGTAATGTTTGTGGTAAATAACATAGTTGATTACAAAAGATGGTGTTTTCAATATGTGTTATGGATATATATGATCTAGTTTAAATGAACCTACATGTGTGTTTGTTGGCTAGATTTGGCGGTCTCTTTCATATTAATGATGTTGATAAATTAAATTCTACGATTATATCTAGAATTATTTATTGGCAAGAGAAGTAATCAAAGATTGTATCCCAATTATCGAACTAGTAAGGAGAGATATGGAGTTAGTCGTACCAACAACCATAACAAATTTAGTGTTGAAATAAGAGAATTATTATTATTGCATTGATGATAAATTATGTGAACTGATTCCATAAATAATCTGTTGGTTGGATTCTCTGTCAAATTAATTTTCTCTTGATAAATTTCCGTTGTTCTTGTTTATTTAATCTATCTAAAATCAAATCTCCAAACTCCATAATTATTATTTGTTTATTTCAGTTTTCAAAAGAATATTTCTAATTACCATTTACTATTGATTCGACCTTGTTCATCACTATCGCAAATTTAGAGCAAGTATTTAAAATTGCTGGTTTCGACATCCATCAGTTTGTGGCGCCGTTGCCGGGGAATGGTGTCAAGTAGATTTACTCTTTTGTTTCTTTATTTTTATTTTCTTTGTTTCTTTTTATGCTCCGTTCTTCTAGTACATGTGAACTCCAATATGATTCAAAACTTGAAAGACAACAAAACGATTGATTTCAGCAGTATCACCAATTTATTCTTCAAGCATTCTGAAACTGAGCCAAAAATGGTCAATGAAGAAAGGATTTTGAGGGAATTGGCTGCACCACCAAACATCAACCAGCTGCCCCTTTGCATTTAATACCCAAATTTTTATATTTGCTTCATAGATTTCATGGTCTTGAGAATGAGGACCCTCACAAACATCTAAAGAAATTTCATGTGGTCTGTAAAAGTATGAAGTCACAAGGAATTACTGTAGATCAGATCAAATCGCACGCTTTCCCATTCTCTCTAGCCGACAAAGCAAAATATTGGTTGTTTTACTTGCATCCTAGTTCTATAACCACTTGGATAGGGATCATTAGATTGTTTCTCTATAAATTTCCCATGCTTCAAGAGCTGCAAGTATCAGGAGAGATGTATGTGGAATCAAGCAAAAGAATTCTGAAACACTTCATGAGTACTATGAGAAATTCAAACAATTGTGTGCAAGTTTCCCTGAACATGAGATTTCTAAGCAACTTCTCATACAATACTTCTATGAAGGTTTTGCTTCTCATGAAATGAAGAACGACGGATGCTACCACTGGAGGTGCTATAGTGAACAAAACTCCTATTGAGGTTAGGAATTTGATTACCACTATGGCTGCTTATTCTCAGCAATTTAGGTTTAGGCAGGATTTTACTAAAAAGTGAATGGGGTAAATGTTTCTTCTCTTGAAAATCAAATTTCTAATCTTACTTCTCTTGTTCAGCAAATGGCTACATGAAGTGTACAACATGTCAAAGCTTATACGATTTGTGCTACTCAGGGACACCCAACTGACATGTGGCCAATACTTCAAGATGAACCTCGTGAGCAAGCTAATACATTTGGAGGATTTCTAGAGCCACCATAAAGGAAGTATGATCCTTATTCAAATTCTTACAATGCTGGATGGAGGGATCATCCTAACTTCAACTATGGTCAAAGGCCTCCATACCAAAACTTCCAACCCAAACAACCCGTTCAACCACATCAACAACCCTCTTCAAGTTCAAGTACATCTCTTGATGAAATTGTTAAATCACTTGCATTCAGTGCACAACAATCAGCAAGAGAAAAGAACGAGTATCAAGAAGCTAGAAGATTAGGTGGCTCAATTAGCAACTTCCATGAGTCAAGTGGAATCTCAATGTAAATTGCCAACTGAAACCATTATCAATCCAAATCAAAATGCAAATGTAATCACTCTGAGGAGTGGCAAAGTGTCGAAGGGGCATTCCAAGCCATCAAGAAAGATAACTTGAGAAGAAAGTAGAGATTTCACACACTCAAACTAACCAATCCAAGGAACTGTGTGCAAAGCCCCCAATAGTTGTTTCCATTAGTCCTTCTTTACCTTCAAGATTATCTAAATCTAAGAAGGAGAGGAAGAGGAAAAAGAGATATTTGATACCTTTCGCAAGGTCGAGGTAAACAATCTTTTACTTGATGCAATTAAATAAATACCTCGATACACCAAATTTTTCGAAGGATTGTGCACCAATAAGAGAAAATTGAGAGGTAATGAATTTGTAAGTATGGGAGAAAATATTTCAGCTGTTCTGCAGAAAAAAGTTACCTCATAAATGCAAGGATCCAGATATGTTTCCAGGATCCAGGTACGTTTCCATACCTTGCAAAGTTGGTAATGTTCCAATTGAAAGAGCAGTGTTAGATCTTGGAGCTTCAATTAATGTCATGCCATTGTTCATTTATTCATCGTTGAATGTTTGTTCGTTGAAGGAAACTGGTGGTTATTCAACTTGCTAATAGATCTAATGTTTATCGTGAGAGTGTTTTAGAGGATGTGTTTATATAAGTGAACGGATTAATTTTCCTGCTGATTTCTATGTGGTTAATATGGAAGAAGATAAATCATCTCATTCTTTGATTTTGTTAGGGAGACCTTTTCTGGGAACATCAAAGAATAAAATTAATGTGCATGATGGTACACTCACTATGGAGTTTGATAGCGAGATTATCAAGTTCAATATTGATGAGGCTATGAAATATCCAAGTGATGTGTCTTCTGTTTTTGTTATGGATATTTTGGAACCCTTAACACAAAAAGTCTTTAATTTGAGTGATGATGATAAGTCAAAAGTAGTTCATTATAAGAGCTTAACTCTTGATAGATCACAAGAGATCATGAAGAAGTTTGAGTTCGATTCTAACTTGTACAAAGTAATTCATGACTTTGAATCATTGTCATCTTTGAAGAACAATATTTCTTTTGTTGAATTACATGTTTCTCATGCTACACTTCTTTCATATTTTCTACAAGCACTTGATTTGGAGCCCAAACTTCCATGAGTGGATTGACCTTATAGGAAATTTAAGTCAAGCATAACGACTCTAAATACTTGTGCTCTTGGGAGGCAACCCAAGTTTTTATATGCTTTCTAGTGATATTTTATCTTTATTTATGTTATTTTGTAGTTAATTTCATTGTGTTAATAAACTAAATCGTTTTTCTTATTCAACAGAAGATTTCGAATAAAGCGTGGGCATGCCTGATGAAATTTTTAGATTTTTCAGAAGCTTAAGGACTTACAATAGAGTGCACCCACGCCTTAACAAAAGTTTCCTTCTGTATGTTTTTAGGAGACTTGGTTGCCTTCTTTTTCCTTCCATCCATCCACACACACCGCTTTCATCGTCCTTAATCACCGGTGCCATCTCCAACAACCTGCTCCATTAACACTGCTGCTGCATCGTGTGACATCTTAGAACCTATCAATCGCTGCCACCAACTTTAGACCATCCTGTAGTCCACCCCACCTTTCCCTCCTCCTCAGCCATAGATTAAATTCAGTTAAATGATGTTTTAAATATTCATGGATGTCCTACTTTACTTCTTTTCTATTATTCTTGAGCATCTATTTGTTTACATTACGGACAATGTTTAGTCTAGGTGTTGGGGGAAGTATTTTGCTAGTTTTGTTGTGTTGTCTTGCTCTAAAAATATTTTTTCATTTTGCCATAATAATAGAAATGTTTATGCTTAGTTTTTATTTATGATCTTAGTTGTCTGAATTATAAGTCTTGTGTTGCTTATCCATGAAATTTGTTAGTTTTCTTGTGTAAAAAAATACAAAAGAAAAAAAAGAGTAAAAAAAAAAAAATCCCCTTGCTAATAATGGCCAATTAATGTTGATAATTAATAAAATATTGTGGGTGCATGAGATCTTACACACATACCTTTTATTCTTTTCAGCTTTGAGCTAGTGAGCATTCATTATATAATGCTCCATTTTTTTTTGAATGCCTCCATTTTCTTGTTTGTGTGTTTGTGATGTATAGCTGATCTTTCTTGAACTTGCACGGTTATGCATGTTTTGATCATACCATTTCACGAGTTGGATGTATTGAATAGAAATAATAGTATTTAGGTTTAAGCTCATATCTTGTCATCAGTGCCCTTCATTTCATGCCTACCTTTGTTTATGTACTTATAGTGAACCCATTTTGAACTTTAATATTTTCTTTGTAATTTAGCCATATTATAGGCGACGATAACGTTTTTGTTGATTTTACCTTATTTTGAACCTTGAGTAGAAGGATCATATGGACTTGTTCATACTTAGCTTTATGTCTTCCTTTGAGATGACTGCTAAATTCTAATGATTGTGAAGCTTTCAACTATAAAAAAAGTGGAAAGTAGAGTATAAGTACTTAAAATGTTTTAGTAGACGGCATAAGTACTCCCTAGCCCTGGGAAATCAAAGCAGCTACTCACAAAATATCATAAAAGCAACAAACATAAGCATAATCGAACACAATATCATCATGGAACAAAACAAGAAATTGGACGAAAATATAAGTAACAATAACTCAAAATATAAAGATAAGGAAAGAAGAAACTTAGTCTATTTAATGGCTTGGAGATATTCCAAGGCTCAAAATCTTCAACACTTCAACAATCCAAAGCAAGAAAATAGAATAAGAGTAGAAAATTTAAAGAACTAAGCTAACTACCAAGTCTTGGAGATTTCTAACACACAAGCCTTGTTATGGAGGCTATGGGAGTTAAGATGTGTTTATAGGGGACACTCTCAAGCCCTAGAATCTTCTGAAAACTAAGGGGAAATAGGGTACATTGTGTAATAAAATCAAAGTTAAAAATAGAGTTAATCACAACTTTGAAATAATGCAAAGCAGTCCCAAACTCTTCAACGGCCCGTTTCGCATACTTCCAGCTCGAATCAGTCTTCGGCTTGAACATAAAGGTTGTAGCCGGCTGTCTTATGGTCACTCAGTAACTTGAAACGAGTCAATCGGAGTTTGGACGAGAGAGTTAGGATTGAAACACTGAAATACAACAAGTTGACCCGCGAGTTTGGCAATTTCGACTTGAACTTTGATCAACCAAAAGGGAGTCAATGCTGCAGCCACTGTTGTGGGTACTGGTGTAATACCGGACCGGTACCCGTGACCGGTACCGGTGGCTGGTACCCGGCTAGTATTGGCTATTCTCTATGCATTTGTCTTCATCGTTCTAGTTGCGCGCTGTTTCCTTCTTTTGAGCGGGGAACCTCTTTCTGTCCATTTTTTCGCTTTAAGTCCCTTCACAACCTTTGTTCGGGACATTTTGAACTTACCAACTACTATTTTCAGCCCGATCAGGACTCGTTTGGGCTTCGAAAAGCATGTTGAATGTGGCTGATGTGTGCAACAGGCCTCTTGGGAATCCGGTTTTAGTTTTTCCTACAAAATATGATCAAAATACTTCCAAAAACATGTTAAATCATACAATTAGGAAAACATGATCTTGATTCACATAAATGCACGACTCGGGTCCTAATTAAACGTCTAATGCATGGTTTACACTCAAAATAAGGCAAGAAAAGGGCAAGTAAAATCATATTTTTCTACGCCGATCAATTAGTTACCAAGGAATTTCATCAGCGGCACGGTGTTGACTTTCATGAAACCTTCAGTCTGGTTATCAAGCATATCACCATTAGAACAGGTTTGATATCAGCAATGATTTTCTCCATGGCAGCCTGAAGAATCCTGTCTATATGACTCAGCCACCAGGTTTTGTTGATCGTGATAGGCACTCTCATGTATGTCTTCTCCGTAAGTCCTTATGTTGGGTTTTGGCCCAATATGGGCTGGCCCATATCCCTCCCCACAACCCAAACCCAAAAGCCCAAGCCTTGGTGGCCCTTGGCCCTTCTCCTTCCTCCCTGCCGGTCTAAGTGACTGACCCTTTGTCTTCTCGAGGTCTTCAGCCTCAGAACTGTTGCGTCTCTTCGTTTCTTCTCCCATGCCTTATTTTCGCTGTGTATTTTTTCTAATAAATGCAGTGGTCTTCTCTCTTGTGAGATAGCATCTAAATTGTACAGTCACTTTACTCATTCTTTCTTCTTCCCTCTTCGTGTTTCTCTTAGTAAGATATTCGGGAAGTGTGATTCGAGTGTTACCGGTTTGGGATGTTTTGGTTTTGGGTCCTTCTCCGTGAAGATGCCATTTTCTGACCTAAGTGGTCAACCACATTATTAAGACGATCAAAAGGACGTGCTCAAGGTCTCCTGAGCCAATCAAACTACGGTGATCGATTCCTAACAGTGGTATCAGAGCCACGGTTGTGAAACCGTGGTCTCTTATTTAGTCTGACGGTTTCTGACGACGGCGGTGGCAGCGCGAGAACGGCGGCGAAGGCGGTGCGAATCGGCGTACTGCTGCCAGTGACGGACCCAGAAATTACGGTCAGGAGGGCCCAATTTCTGGGGTTCGGGGCCAGCGCCCCCGAAAAAATAATTGGGCTTGTTTTGTGTTAGTTCGAGTTTGAGTCTATTGATC
>JAUEKW010000005.1:624736-638811 GCA_032274785.1 Ajuga reptans
AGAAAACACACATAACAGATGATATGTCTATACTAATCCAATGATAAATTGGAGAAAACTAAAGAACAATCTCACCAGAATAAACAAACATCAAAGATAAAACAAAATACCAATCAGATGAAGTTTGATTACTCTGTAGAGACACGAGATGAAAAATATTTCCATCACAAACTCTTCTGTGAAACTCTATGTTTGCTAAAAATCGAAACATACTTCGTGATTTTTTTTAACAAAAATGTACGAAAATAGAGTAATCAAAAAGGGCACGAGCTAATATCTCAGCACATATGAAGATTATTCAGGCGAAAACAGAGTATTTACTAGTAATGGAGTTCAACACGAAAGGCTGGCGACAAAGAGAAGAAGAACGGCGACATGGACGAGAAGTAGAACAGCGGCGGCGACAGGGAGAAAAAAGCCCTAGTTTCAGACGAGAGAGAACGAGAAGAGAGAGACAGAGTGGTGACTGGTGAGAGAAGAGAAGGGCAGAGCGCGTGAAGGCAGATGGTGTAAAAAGTAAGAAATATAGTATAAAAAAAAATATTTAACGGAAGGTTAAAACTTTGTGCCGGTCCAACCGATAAAAGAATGGGACTGAAAGGGTGCACAAGGTGCACCTTGTGCACATAAGTTTTTGCCATTTTTTTTTCTTCTAAATTTTCTTTGAACTTCACTTTACGAGACTTCTCCACATGAGCTCAATATATTACATTTTGTACTTTTGTTCAAAATGTTCTAACTTATTACTTATAAATAATTAATTTGTATTCGTGTACATATATTTGTGTGTGTATGTGTTTGATAACTGTATAAGCTACATATGCGCATTAAAGTAGCTAAACGTCAAATAACTTGAACAAATAACTAAAGATGACCAATTAAAATTTTAAAATGTAACTATTTTTTTTGGAATTAGCTATTTTTAAGTAAATATTTATCGCTTGTATATGAGTTGACCACACATACTGATATATGCATATACATATAAGGCACAATTAACGTGCTAGCAGCAAGCTTGAATTGATTATCTTTGTCAATTCAGGCTAGTTTATAATTAATATAATTAGTCAAAAAGTACTAAAAAATTCTTTCCACACATTTCAGTTTTTCTTGGAGCACCAAACTTGATCTTATATAGTCATATACCACAAATATATTGACATGAATCCATGTGATAGGTTAACCCGATCCGACCGACTTCAAGTTGCCCTCAATTATAAAAAAAAAAAAAAACTCGTATCTTCAATAAACAGGTGAAGTGATACTTTTCCCAAAAAAAAAATGATTATCTTTTTAAAAAAATATAATATTAAAGATTAAAAGAAGTTCTGTCCATTGATCAGAAATTAAAGAATATCTCATGATAAGACTGCCTCGGATGAGTTTCAAGGTCTGATTAATTACTCTTTTTGAAGAACAAAAACAAGTATTTGACAAAAGCATGATTTGGGATGATAATGACAACAAATATTTGTTCTTGACTTTTTTTTTTATATTATATATATGACTCAAATGGTGATAAGTCATACAATAATTTTATTCTGTGATGATGATATTCAGTAGGGACCATCAAGGGCGGATCCATGTAAGGGCTAAGGGGGCTATAGCCCACCCTATATTTTCAAAAAAAAAAAATTTACATTAAAAAAAAAAAAAATTATTTAGCCCACCCTATATTTTCAAAAAAATACAATATATGTCCTAAAATAGCTATATATGTCCTAAAAAATACAATATATGTCCCATTGTATGTCCTAAAAAATACAATATATGTCCCAAAATAGCTATATATGGGGATTATGGAGATAAACGAAAGAGAAATACAGTATATGTTCCAAAAAAAAAAATTCGGGGGTGCTGCCCCCGAACCCCTGTCCCCGAGTTGGCTCCCCTACCGATAAATCCTAGCTCCATTCATGTTTACAGTCCACCCTGTATTTTATTCCTGGCTCCGCCATTGCTTAGAAGTTAGAACTTACCTCGTGGAGTTGACATTAATATACAATTGACTCACCCTCTTTTATCTTCGTCAAAATCAACAAAGCTTGACCACACACGTCTTAGCGCCAGAAAGAAAGAAAAAAAACTAAATTCAAGGTTAAAAGCGGCGGTTCACCCAACCATTTCAACCACTAGTTCTACGTACTGAAACTAAAATCGAACCATATATATACGATCTTTAGTTTCGGCTACACCAATTGTTAACTGAACCACTGACCCCGGTTCGGTTATTGTTTCTGAAGCGTTTGAATTCTTCTAGTTTTATGTGCACAACTATTAGGCTATGTTTGGCTAGTGTTGTTTCCAGCCGATTGACGTTAAAGACAACTTGGTGATGCTTGACATGGACGAGGTTGGAGGCATTATTTTATTGTGATAGGTTCAGGATTACGTGATTTTTAACTTTCCTCTACCCCAACTTATTTATTCAGTCAATAATACTCCAATCTTTCATAGTCGCATCTAAATATAGCCTTACTGTACTATTTTAGACAGCTATTTAGTCCCCTTAAACGGCAGACAAGATTTTTATAAAGTTTCAAGAAATAAGTATGACAAGCAAGTAGCTGTATCTCTTCACCATACAGCTGGCATTTTCTCGGTCAACCTAGTTGACTTCAATTATCGTAATGCATCATAAATGAGTCATACAATTATAGATCAGTTAAAATTAATTTCAGTGCTCATTCAGACCTTCACCTTGCAAGAATATATATGGTGCTCTGCTAATCCGTACCATATATATTGTCTGCAAATATAAACAATTTTTTCGCCGAATTGATTATGAATATATGCCATGATAGGATGTTCATGTATGTGCCTTGCAACCATCCAAACTGTACAGCTGGCAAATCAGGCTATTGTACCGTATCATTTATGCAGTGTTTGCGGATGCTTCTACTTTTGAAAATTGATTAATTTTAGAGATTATGGAAAAAGTGCTTTGTTGTAAAAGTGGGTAGTGTTTGAAAAATAAGTAATTTTGCTTAAAACATAAAGCATGAGTGTTTGCTGAAAAGGTGTTTAATTCAATGATTTTACCTCCAAAAATACTTTTTTCCTCCAAAAGCAGGTATATGACTGCTTTTAGATTTTGGCCCAAAAGCCTTTTTTTAAATCATACAAACTATGGAGATTGTAGTTCGCAGATCCTTAAAATGTCTCCCTTGTATTTAGGATTTGAATTCTGTAAAGTACTTTCCACTATTTTTCACGATTTTGATCATTTCGAGTCTTTCACGGTGTATTTGGCAGAGAGAGTGACACATTCTATATGTGTGTTTGCTTGGATTTGAGCCCAAACCCGTTGAGGACTCAAACACATCATGTGTTTGTTTTTAATAGTTGAGGGAGACTCAAACCTAAAAAAACACAATTTTTTACATTTTTCAGCTACTTTTATCAACAATTTTATTTCAATCAACAATGTCACAGCAGACTTCAGCCCCAACCAAAACATACCCTATATAAATAAAATATAAAAATATGAAACTCTCATAAAGTGTCACTTTCTCATGAACCGTAAAACACTAAAGAGAATCCAAATTCCTGTTATTACTACCTTTTGTCACTGGAAGAAGTATATCAGAGATGAAAAATGGTGTAGGAGAAAAAGAAATAAGAAAAAAAGAAAGAAAGATAAAAAGGAAGAAACCTTGGTTCAAAACCCCAGGCTACTAACCAGCTACTTGTGGTTAAAAAGTAAAGCGGGGAGAGAGAGAGGAGAGAGTTGTCAGTTTCTCCAAAACTTGTGTATTTCATTAAGAAATTTCTTTCTGCAGCGCTTTTATGTTCTGGGATTGAGGATTATGCTAATAAAATTATTAATTTAGAGAGAGAAACAGGTACTTGCTTATTGTCCTGCACAGAAAGACATTCTTTTACCCTGAAGAAGCTGAAAGCTGCAATCTTTGGCCCATATATGTGAGTTTTCTCTCTCTTCCCTCAAGCTTTCTCTCTCTTCCCTATCACTCACGAGTTTCTTCTGTGAATGGGAAAAGTTATTGTAGTGTTGTCTCTCCTTTTCTCTAATGTCATTTTCTTTCTTCCACTTGATTGCTCCAATTTTTTTCAAATGTCTTGAGGCCCCTCATTTCTATTTTCTGAATAAATTCTTTAATTTTCTGCTTCTTATTTCTCCATTATTAGCACCAGATCTGTCATTATTATTGCCATTTTCTCAAATCCGAAGCTGATTTCACACTCTTTTGGTTGGTTTTTATGCTCATCTTCTCATTGTGTTAATAATGATTACTTGGGATGTGAATTATTGGTGATTAATGCATTCTTTGTAATTCTTTTCCTTAGTTACTTTGAGATAATTCTTTTTTTTTTTTTATTGAAAATTGTGGGATGGTTTATGTGCTTGTTTTGCCCTAAATTGTTGTGTTATCTTTTATGCTAAAACATGTTAGTCATCACTTAATGTGCTCTTGTCATCTTAATCTCATGTTCTTTACTCTTATTTGCTTATTTCTTGATTGCACCAAACATGAAAAGTAAGTAAATAGATTTAGCAGTGTCGGTTCGCTCTCCGTTTTGACCTGAAGAACTCACCTTATATGTGTGTGTACACTGTCTTTGCTTTCTACATGTTAATAAAAATTTAACTGTACAAAGGTGTCAAAACACATACTGTTTTTACACTACGGTATAGCAGCCAGAGAGTTGCACGAAAGCGTTTCAACGAAGAATGATTTTGACTTAAATGGTGCCCTTTTATGAAGAGTGGGGGTGCAAGGCTCGAATGCAAAGTGTAAAACACCAGATAGCCCGTGCAGTGAAACGAGCAAAACACTATCACTCAAATCACGTTAACTATCAACTATCTGCTAGTCACAGCCATTCGAATGACAATGTCGAATACAATTAAGTTAATGTATCTCTATGGATATATTCGTCAAACACTTTGAAGAAATTTTGTTGGCATTTGTATTTATCATTGACTTGTTGTTAGTTTATCTTATTTTGTCGCCTTCGAAAGAATTCACCTGGGAGCCCATTCAAAATTTTATTATTCAACTATAACTAACATTAAAAGTTAGTGTTTTCTTGCACTGAACTGCACCGAACGTTAAAGTTATCTTTTTATATAGCTTATCTTTTAGAATTTCGCTCTATTATGTTCTCGTTTAATACTTGCTTTTCATTTTCCTCAACAGACACACAAAGTTTCACCTGGTTTTGACTGATGTTTCGTTGCCCAACAGAAGTAGCATGGTATTAGGATCAAAGAAAGGGTGGAAGTCTATAGTTCCCCTCCATTTCAATGCAAAATCGGCGAGACGTTTCTGTTTGTTTTCCAAAGTGAAGTCAGACAGTTATGGTGCCAAAAGTAGTCCAGTTTATCTCAATGTATATGATTTGACACCCATGAATGGTTATGTTTATTGGGCTGGCATAGGCATATTTCATTCTGGCGTCGAAGGTACATTTCTCTTTGTTATTGCTCTTCTTTACCCGTGCTTTGATGTGGATTTTGTTTTGTTTTCTTTCGTTTTTTAGCAGTTACTAAATATGCTAAACTGCAACTTATTCAAACTTAAATCTGCATTTGTTAGAATGAGTACACAGAGGGCATTCAGTAATTTGAATACATATATTTCTTTTCCATGTCATGTGATCCAAAAATCTATATAGGCTGAACTATATGGTCAATACAAACAGAGCATAAAATTGTTGATAATACCGGAATATTGTGGAAAGAAGATCAAAATGTCGAAATCCTATAATTGATTAATGTCTTTTGGAAGTTGATTTAACAACAATAGAGATCTCTATGGTTACGTTTGGATTGATTTGAGGATGGATTTAAAATCCAGAGTAGCAAATCAATTGATGGTTTTGTTATGAATTTTTCCTTCACGTTTATTTTTTACTAAATTTTTAGTGTATTTCAAATTCACCCCAATTTCAGTGGATTTCGAATCCATTGATTTTAAATCTTATATTTCTTTTTTATGTTTGTTTATGCCAGAATGGCTGATACTTTCTTATCGTTTGATTTCTCATTTCGAATCATTGAAAATGCTTGTGTTGCTTCTATTTCATCAGCTGAGAGGTCTTTATATGTAGATAATAGGGAGATAGGCATTTCTTGTAACTTTTAATATAATTTTAGCATTTGTTGTAACTATACCATAATTTTAGCCTTGCCACGATACTCACTTGACACGAATAGTTGCCACGAATTCGTGGCAATGCTAAAATTATGGTATAGTTACAAAGCAGGCTAAAATTATATATAGTTATAAAAAAGGCTAAAATTATATTAAAAGTTACCAGAAAGACTATTTACACTACTTTTCACTAGATAATAACATTTGATACAACAATGAGGATAGATTGATGAATTACTTTCTTGATTACAAGGATGTTTTGCTGGGTTATAAGCTTCTTAAAATGATATAATTATGAGGGTGTTTGACTTAGCCAAACACCCTCTATGTAGTGTGTGTCAGGTGTAGTATGTGCAAGGTAGTGCATGGGTATAGCGTGTGTAGAATTTGTGTATGTTGTGTAGCATGCAGTGTCTGTGAACTGTGTGTAGTTTGTGTTTTTTGCAGTGTGTGTGTAGTTTGTGCATTGTGTGTAGTATGCATGATGGTGGACTTCAAATTCATTGTCAAATTCCTCTATCCAAATGTATCCTTATAAATTCCGTTATCCAAACATTTTATTAACTTGTAAGCTTTTTAGATATTACATTTTACAAGTTTTTTAGACAACTTATATTTGAAATAGTTAAAAAAAAAAATAGACTGAAGTTCCTAGTTATGCTTGTTAGGGGAGATTTTGTGTGTTACACGTTTGTAATTTCCAGGAAAGCAATCTCTCTTTGTTTGTATGAGATGTCTCCAGTAAGACGGTTTTAGGTTAAATAGTTATGAATATGGTGAAGTATGTTTATTCATTTAACGATGATCCGTAAGACAATCTTACAGGAATTTTTGGATGTTGGTATACTTGACAGTGCACGGTGTGGAATATGCATTTGGAGCGCACGAGTGTCCATCGAGTGGGGTGTTTGAAGTTGAGCCTCGACAGTGCCCTGGATTTCAGTTCAGGAAGTCGATATTGATCGGAACTACACCACTCGACGCTGCGCAGGTTAGGGAGTTTATGGAACGGGAAGCTGCAAACTACAATGGTGATACCTATCATTTGATCATAAAGAACTGCAACCATTTTTGCAAGGATATATGTTACAAATTGACAGGGAACAGAATTCCAAAGTGGGTCAATCGACTTGCCAAATTAGGTAACTTTTTTTATGTACTATATAACTTTCAACAAATTTATTCTCTTATTTATATGCATTGTGTGTGTTATATTTAGGTTAGGGGTGACCACTCAACCGAACCGAAAACCAAAGTTTTCTTATTTTTGAAACTGAACTGAACCGCATGTCTTCCTAACCGAACCGAACCGAACCGAAAGTTTTCAGTTTGGTTCGGTTCGGTTCGGTTATCAGTTAAGGCTTATAATTTTTGCATCTTTATTTTATTAATTTTTATATCGATCAATCGCGATTTCCATTACAAATTTTCTCTGAAATTGATAAATTAAAGATAAAACCAAAATATAGACATAAGTTTTTTAGTTTTAATGTATATTACAATGTGAATATATCAATTCAATCATGAAAAATGTTATACATTATATAAATAAATAAATAATATAAATAAATATGAATATTTTGGTTCGGTTCGGCCAACCGATAATTTTTGGGACAAGAACCGAACTGAACCGAATTACTCGGTTCGGATTGGTTTTTCAGTTCCGGTTCGATTTTGCTCACCCCTAGTTATATTGTTGGCTTTGGAAAAAAATGATAGTGCTTTTATTCAATTGATTGGATAATTATATAGGATAAAGATATAATTGTAGAAAAGTTTCAATGTTAATTTTTTTGTATAATCTAGATATAAGGATATACATTATCCTTATCTAATGTTTACTTCGACCATTTGAATTTTAGGTTCAGTCTTCAATTGCGTCCTACCTGAAGGTCTTAAAATCTCAGCCGTGCAATCCGACCCCAAATACGAAACGAACGATGACAGCGAGAAGAGAAGGCTAACGACTAGTTTCAGTTGCCTTTCGTCAATCTCATCGAGGCAAAAGCAGTTGTCGACTTCTTCATTGTTCCTACAGTCGCCCGCTTGCCTCCTTGGAACTGACAAATCTCGATCAAGACTCACATCGCGTTCAAGGGTAAAGCGGGAATAAATTTGTTCCCCCTCCAGCTCATTTTTTGTATCTTGTACATTGATAACATACTTGAATAGAAGGTATGACCATGCCTGTTATGTTCATTTGTTGTTTCTATGCTAAAGATCATTTACCAGCAGTAGTTCCTACATACAAGAAGTCGATTACACGGCTTCAGATCCTCTAGATACCATCATGCATCATTCTACTAATGACAATGCCACATCAGCAATGGACACATTAACATATAACCCTAGTTAACCAAGGCAAGGGACCGGTATTCCTGTACCGGTACAAACTAAAGCATTCGACGAAACAACAAAGGCATTGTAATATAAGAATGTGCCTCATTTCAATATACACAAAAATAGGCTGCTAAACACAGATGACAACCTTCATAACCTCCAACCTATGCAGTATAAGATATTGTGTTACTGAAGCTATTTACAAATGAACTCTAATTTCTCAACTTTGTGTACCAAAAACCAAATAATTGGCAGGCCAAAAAATAAAAGAATAAAAATAAAAATCTCATGGAGAAGTAATAGCACCAGGTCATCATCACCTTCGTTTATAAATCAGCTTCCCGCTTAATTTATCGCATTAATTTTTTTATTTTATTCATAGTATGAATATATATACACAGGGCGGACCCGGGTTATCTTTCACATATTAAACCTGCATGAACACCAAAGAGATCCATTAAGATTAACCTTGTCTCTTACCGAACTACTTCTACGGCTAGTAATTATTTGTAAGCAGAGCAGAAATATTACATTACAACGTTCCAGAGTAAAATCAGAACATTTTATTAGGGCCATGCTTTTGTGTATTAAATAGGTACAAAGATCAAACACAATTCTAGAAGGTTCTAAAATACAACATGAACTAGCTGACTTTCAGAACCAGGCGATTCAATTATCAATCGGCTTTCTGATGCAAAACAGTAGGCATACTAATATTACCATTGAGTGCAGCAAGATAAATCCGTTTCTCTGCCAGTCCAATATCTGAAAGAATCAAATTGCCCTGCATCATAACAGCAACAGAAGAAACTTTTCAGATAAACCAAGTATATTCTAAACTGTAAGTCACAAGTTTAATTATCTTTAGGCCTTAATATTCAATTTCCACAGTTTGCAATTTAGAATAGAAGCTGCTGCTTTCACTACAGATGAGAAGAGAGAAGGTCCGATTTTCGTTGTAATATTGAAACCTTTACAGATAGAGAAAACCGACACTTGGAAAAGATCACCTTTGCAAGCAGGAAATTGGTTCCTAATTCTGATTCTAATTATTTGCTGAAAAAAGGACCTTCAGAAAATAAATACCTCTTGAGCCATTAGCCGTCTCACATTTTCTGCATAAAGCTTGGGATCTTCTTTCTCTTCTTCTGAGGGAAGATAAACCGGAAGCTTCCTCACTTCAATGTAATTGACAAACTGACACAGAAGAAGAATCACATGGCGAACCTGCACATCATGTATATCGAATTAGCATAGTGACTACATTAGACAAATTGTGACTGCATAGATATGAGGAATTCCTCGATCACTAGCAATAGCGATGGAAGTCTTGCGCGAGAATGATACTTGAACATTTAAAGATTCTTAACAAGAAGTTGGCACAGTATACCCGAAAAGAACAAGTGGACTTCCTTTAGGTTGCATTCCAATGAAGAGATCCGGTAATCAAGTTGCTTTCAAATAAATTGATTTTAAATCATTTGTAGTTGGAAATTCACGCATTTCAAGTACATGAGTGGATTTGAATTGTTCGACTTTTTTCCATCTATTTTTTTTTAAAGAAAGCGTGTGAGGATGTGTAGTTTACGTCACATATGTAGATCTATATGTATGCATGTGTAGTGTGTGTCGGTATGTGTGTGAAGTGTGAATTGTGCATAATATGTGTAGCATGTGTAGTGTGTGTACATAGTGTGTATGTAGTATGTATCTTTTTGAAGTGTGTAGTGTGAAATGTGAAGTGTTTGTAAAATGTTGTAGTGTGTGTTAGTTATATGTGTAGTAGTGTGTTATACAAATATGATAAAGGGAAGATGGATTCAAATCATTAGGTTGCATAAAGGATATCAAATCCATAAAAAATGGCTTAGAAATTTAGAAGAGGATTTAAAATTCATTGAATTGACTTTTTAGCCAAACTAGTTGAGTACGTCTGATTGTGAATTTCAAACCGTCCTCCAAATTCATAGTCAAATCTCTCCATCGAAATACAATCATAGAATATTCAGCATATAAGCCAGTGTAAGCGATAAAAATAGAGCGTATTAAAAAAAATAGTTAAACAAATAAATAAATAAATAAAAACAACGACAACTATTACCTTGGGAAATTAAAACGATATATATTAAAAGATAAAAAAATCTTAACAGCCTCAAGAGATAACTCACCCCTGAAATTGATTCCCATGCAGGGCTAAATCTCTGATAAGGATATCTTAAAATGATAGGAAGTACTGGAGCCTTTGCTAAGAATGCACCAGTCTTAAATGGCAAGAGGTAGTCCCCGTTTGTGGTTGTGCCTTCTGACAAAGTACCAAACCAAGGATTAAATTCAAGACAGAGATAATAATCAACAGCGCGTAGTAATTCTTAGAAAGAAACAAAATCCCAGAAGTTATAATTGTTGGCATGGGACCAGAAATACAACCTGGGAAAAGCATCATCTTTGGTGCGGATTTATTTTGATGAGCTTCTCGAATTCTTTCAGTGATAACGCCTGAAATCAACAAAGACCAATGTCAGAAATGCATAATTAAGTGCAAATTTCTTGTAATTTAGTAGAAAAATAACCAAGTCTGCAAATATATAACTAAGTACCAAACTTCGTCACATTTTGTAGAATTAAGTGGATACTGGATGCCCAACTATCCTAATTTTACACCCTCGAGAAAAAAATCATTCACATTGAAACTGTGAAAGAAAACATACATACCAGAGACCCCCTTGAAGTCCGATGATTTTAACTCACGCTGCACATACACGCAACCGAGACACTTGCTGTAATGTGAAAAAGGAACGGGTTAAGGCACTTTAGAAAATAGGTACAAATTGAACAGAAGATAACAGTCCATAAATGAAACGAGAACAGGAGTAAGCAAGACCTATATTTGCATCAACATGCATTATCCTGATCTTTTTTCGTGTGAAACTATGTTGCGTTAAAGCTTGATTTTTGGCCTTATTTCCGGGAGACTGATATATTATTAAACTTTGGCAGTAGTATTCTTAATAATGATGTAATTTTCTGCCAGACTAATATGCAATAATTCAGGGAAGCATTTGTTAATTGTAACAAGGGCAATAACTCATTCTTAGGTGACAGATTTTCCACCCTATTACATGATCCAGGTTATGAATCGCAAAGAAATATAGACTTCTGGTGTTACCGCGGATATGTTACGTTTGAAAAATTAATGCAAAATGGATATTTATGCAAAAGAGAATGAGGAATGCACTGCTGAATGTATCAGATCCTTAACAAATCTAAGTCTACGGTAGGGCATACCCTCTTTGAATTTCTAACTAATGTTCCATCCACAAATTTGAACCCGAATTTTTTTGCAACAGAAAGCAGATGGAAAGACTTGCCTATGTTGGATTCCAATCCTATTTTTCTAATATATACGTATACGTATCAAGAAAAAGGCAGGTTTGTCTGTGATGTTTAGAGTTACAAAAACCAACCTTATCAGACCAACAAGAGGAAGTTTAGCTACAGATCTCTTCAGCAGCAAAAGTTATGAAACATAATCAACAAAGAAGAGGATAGAAGTGTTAGTTACAATACATCGTGCAAAAATATGCACAGAAATACAATTACAGAAAGAGTTAACTCACCTTTGAAACAAAGCTTGGGAAAGAGGAAGACATGTGATATAATATATCTATGTGAGAAACGTGATTAGATACAATTGCCCCAGGTCTTTCCGCCTCTTCGGGTTGATCCTTGTCTGCAGACTGAAAAGATCGAAAATGACAAAACTATCCTCCGACTCTCTGGAAAACTAAATCTTGGTGATGATTAACCCAAACACAACTAATTCTATCTATACATAAATGGGTAAACAAATAAAAATGATAATCATCAACAAAATTACCACAAGGAACAATACTGAAAAGTTTATCTTAATACTACATAGAGCAGCAGTAAGTTTATCTTTCTCCCTAAAGGCAAAAACTCCAGGAGGACAGTTTTATTATAAGGCGGATAATCATATGAGTCAAATATGTTAACCCTGTTAATCATCTTTAACCCATATTTGTTTATTCGACTATCTGTCTTACGGGAGACATTCTCCTGTTCGATCAGATTGAATCAGCGCGCTTGCCAGGAATGCTTCAGCCAGACCAGAACGACACTGCAGGTACATCATATGCCGCCCAAACGAGCACTCTCTCTAAATTGAATTTGTTAGTCCTATAAACTCACAGCCAACCTAATTACTGTAACATATAATGAGTTCCACCAAATTCTATTCCTGAAAAATTATTCACCAGCCTAAGGAGAAATCTATTTCTACGCAAATCCATGAAACATAATGAAATGGAGGCAAGTTAGCACTATAAATTAAAAAACACATCCATCGCCATTGTTAAACCAAAATCAAAGGGAAATAATGGCAGCAAAACTGTAGCGTACCTCAGTGTTCAACTCCCCATCAACTTCAATATCACAACTAATAGTTTCAGGAATCCAATAGAACCCGAAAACAAACAGCACGATTCTCGACAGAAACCTACCGCTCTGCAAGATCACCGCCCTCCGCCACCCCCCCATGTGGGCATAGTCCTCCATGTCCGGAGCTAGAAACGCCGTGCAAACCCGACAAATCATGTAATAGACCACCAACAAAGTTACCCCCGCCGCCACTCTTACCGGCAGCAGAAACATCAAGCCCAGCCCGAGTAGAAACTTCTCGGGCCACGGCAGCTCCCCCCGCCCCATCCGCCCGTAGACATCGTGGCGGACATAGGCTGCGTACTTTTTCTCCATCTCTTCTAGGGTTAGGTTGGATACCGTGGTTTCGGATTCGGGTTCGGATTCGGGTTTGAGGAGCGGGCGGGCATCGGATTCGGGTTGCGCGACGGTGGCGGGTGGATTACGAGCTAGGTCTTTGAGCTCGGAATCCATCTATATCTACGAGGTTCGAATCAAGAAAGAAATAATTTTTCTTTCTTTGTTTCTGTTTGTGGATGTTGTTAGGGTTGTTTAGGAAGTAGCCATTGTTGATTCTTTGTATTTTGAATTGAAGTTGTGTGATGTGGCGAAGGGAAAATTGCAGTGATTGTTCAGTTGGGAATGGATCCTGTAGTGGTAGGGAAGGAGGTGACGCGTGGCGGCACACACGTGTGTGGGCGCGTGGAGATTTTACTTTCGGTGGTGTGCTGTACAGCGAGTTGTGTTAGCACACGATTTCTAGTTTGAGCGGCTAAGTGGGCCCCACAATGATAAGTATTTCATTCCAGATTTAAATTTGATGAGGACCCCACTAAATTTCTTAATACAACTCAATTCTTAGGCTGTGTTTACTTGGGTTTCAGCTCAGTAGATTTTAGACGGCCACAAATTCTATCGACAAGTTTGCGTAGGGTTTGTGCACAAACCATTCACAAACCAGTTCTGAAAAAGTTTTTCTCTCTCCTATTAATTAATTACCCGTCTGTATCTCTCCACTCATTAAAGTTCTCTCTCTCCTCTCTCGAAAATGGCAAAAATTTATATGCCCCCGTTGCATTGATCTTTTATATGCAACGGATAAGGTAATTCTACCCGGTCAAAAATGTATTACTTTTATGCCAAAATGTATTACTTAATTGGCAAAAAGTATTACTTGTT
>JAUEKW010000005.1:638911-650947 GCA_032274785.1 Ajuga reptans
TTCATCGGCCTTCTCATCATAAAGAATTGGTGGCTCATCTCCACTATGGATAACCTCCACACAAGTATCAACAATTTCCTCGAAAGAAAATGTATCATCAATCTCCTCGTCGAAAATCAGTGAACCATCATAGTCACCATCGCCAATTTTATTCGAGAAAGATTCACACATGTTGGACGGGAAAAATAGATCGTCAACTAAAGTGATATTGACATCACTTTCCTCGTTGAAAATTGGTGGTCCATCATAATCACCATTATAAGTTGCCAACAAATTGCTTTGTTGACGGATTTACATAATTATGTTGGTGTAATCCCCCATTGTCTTTGCTTTGTTGTTTCAGATGATGCTGATTTGGCGGTTTAATTGATTGGTGTTTCCTAAAAAAAACAAAACAAAAAAGAAGAAGATATTTTTAAAACATACGTGCACGATTTAAAACATTCTCCATATATATTTTAGACTCGATCATCCCATAAATATTAGATATTTTAGAATAGTGACGGGTCCAGAAATTTTGTTGAGAGGGATCTACTCAAAAGCAGATCCAAAAATTTGTTCTGTGTGTGCAAAATATTTTTGTTATATTGTAAGGTTAGGGAGAAAATTTCTATACCAAGTAGGGGACCGAGATAATACTTTTTTTTGTAAATGAGGCAATTTTTTTTAGTTATACTATAAGTAAGCAAATTTCTATAACAAGTATAGTATCGGACTTTGAGGATATATATTATGGGGGAACTCTTATATATTAGGTTCCAAATTTAATTAAAATATTGGATAAATCACATATATAAAAAACTAAATAAGCTAAAAAGGAGAACCGTTGTTGCACCCCCAACTTTGTTAAAGGGCCTCATTGACAATACTCAACTCTAAAAGTAAAATTGGAAATTATTAGTTAGATCGATAAAATGAACAAAATTGATTCTATTACATCAAACATAAAAAAATTATATAATTTATATTCATTTATTTCTAATTTTTTTACTTTTATCTTTATTGCTAATACTTAAATTGCACTAATTGATTACTAAATAATTATTCAAGTTCAATAATATGATGATATTCTATATTTAATCTTACTTAATAATAAAATACAACCGTCTATAAATAGTAATTAAAGCATTTTCCCGCCTAAAACCTTCAGTTATTTTGAGTATGACGCATGTTATGTTAAATTGATGATTCATCGGTAATCACCCATAATTAGTATATACACTAGCCATATAATCGGTCAAAATCTCAATCAAACAGTGCAAATCTTAGCAAAATATGAAATTTTCCAACAAGTTAGGTCACAACTTGCCCAATATAATATTAGCACATTAATTACTATAAATTTACCAAATTTAATCGAATCAGCAAACATACAAGACTGATGGCCGATTTTATATATAAGGAATTACAACAATCAATCAGTGCAAATATTAGCAAAATATGAAATTTTCCAAAAAGCTAGATCACAACTTGCTCAATATAATAAAAGCACATTAATTACTATAAATTTACCAAATTTAATTGAATCAGCAAACATAGAAGATGATGGCCGATTTTATATATAAGAAATTACCACAATCAATCAGTGCAAATCTTAGCGAAATATGGAATTTCCAACAAGCTAGATCACGCAACTTGCCCAATATAATAATAGCGCATTCCTTATATACTAAAAGAGAAACCACTTGTACAAGTGGCACTCTTTTAGAATTTTAGGAATAAAACCTATTTTTAATATTTAAATTTTCAAAATTTAAATTTTTTATTATTTTAGTATTCAAAATCTCAAATTCAGATTTGTTCATGATTTACATAATCTACCTTAGATTTGATACGATTTTTAGTTATAATTTTGTTAACTAATTAATTTGTGGTTATTTCTTCGTAAATTGAAATTTCGTTGCGATTATAACATTGTTTTCCGACACAATAAAATTCCAATTGTTATCTCAAACAATTAAATCTTCGTTGCAATTTTGACGTTGTTTTCCAACACAATTAAATTTCAATAGTTATCTCAAATAATTTAATTTTAATTGTATGATTGTATCTTGTAATCCTGGTGAAATTTTTTTAATAATAAACTAATATATGTTCATAAATTAAATAATTTTCTATTAAGAAAATAAAATTTAAATAGACCCGTGAATATTATTCACGAGTATTATACTAGTTAATTACTATAAATTTACCGACGAAGATGGTTAGCTCAAGTGGCAAGAGCATCCACTGCATAGACCTTTGGTTCTGGGTTCGAGTCACCTTGGGGGGGAAAGGGGAGGGTTTTTCTTTGTTCTTAGATTAGGAGAAAAAAAATTACTATAAATTTACCAAATTTAATCGAATCAGCAAACATAGAAGACTAATAACCGATTTTATATATAAGTAATTACCACAATCAATCCGTGCAAATCTTATCAAAATATAGAATTTTCCAACCAGTTAGGTCAAAATTTTCCTAATATAATAGTAGCACATCAATCATTATAAATTTACCAAATTTAACCAAATCAACAAAAATAGAAGACGGATGGTCTACAATTATATATAAGGAATTACCATAATAAAATCTTCTTTAATTGACGTATAATTTAATTGTTTCACATAATTAGGCATATTTAGGGAAGAGAATATGGAAATCAAACCTTGAAAAAAAATAGGCGATGGTTTATGATTGATCTTCCATAGCACCATTTTTCACGTCAATATTCATAGCCTATTTTTATAGCCCATTTTTATCGCCAAATTCTGTCGCATTAACATATAATTGTGTCTAATATATTGTGCATTTTCATGCTAATTTCTATTGGCGCGAATCTTTCTTACATTGGCGCGTGATTATTACGCATATATAAATCATTATCGTTCGTGCATCTTAAACGTCGTCACAAAACCCTCCCGAATTTAGGTATTAAGAAAAATTTCACATAACACAATCTGCAATGGCTTCTCACAATGTCAATTCCAGATCACGACCTGACAAAAAATATTGTTAATCGTCTTCAAGTCGTTTGAACCGTACAATTTTTATGTAAGTTTATTTTTTACGGAACTATTCTTCACATATTATTATACATAATTATTACATAACACGACACCCTTTTGTGTCTGCAGCTTGTTTTCTGCAGTTTTAGTTTTAGTTATTTTCTTATTAAGTAATATTTTGTTTTGTACATGTCATTCCTAATAACTTTATGAAACAATACTTGAACGACTTTTCCGAAGATGTTTACTTCCGAAATAATCAGTTTATCGCTTGGAAAATTAAAGTGCAGAAAATTCAGAACCATTACTTTTTCACAAAGGGTGATCTAACGTTGTATTTGATAATTGGATTCACGATGGTCACTTCATGGTTTTCTTTTATGCTCTACATCAGTTATTTGATGTGTATTTATTCAATTGTGAAACGTGTTTGAAGTCAATGATTCATCTTAACATTCTCCCGATGTTCATATATTTTTAATATTTCCATTGCTCTTTCGTTTTATTAACAAATATATAATATACCATCTCTTATTATATATTAATTATGATATTTTATTATATTATAACTATATATATATAATTTTTATTATTTATTTATTTACATTTACAAACCGTATATCGTACGAGGATATTACTAGTTAAATTATAATAAAATTATGAAATTACTACTACATAACTACAAATTTCTTGGGGCGACAAAGTGGAATAGCTCAAGTGATAAGAACACCACTACCTATAACCATAGGTTATGGGTTCGAGTCACCGTAGCGTGTGTGGTGAAAAAAAAAAAAAAACTACAAATTTCTTGGGGCGCCTATGTGGCCCAATACCTTGTTGGCCCCAAGGTAAAACAAAGATCTTCCATTTTAAAACAATACCTTGTTGGCCCATTGTCTTCTAAGTATACACTACCTTCTTTTTCTTTCGTTTTCCTTCTTTTTCTTTATATATACAATTTCAATAATTCAATCTTAAAACTAAAGTGGCACCACACATACTCCAATTAACTTAATAAACAACATATGGGATCATCAAAGTGCCTATGGTACCCGTTCATATTTGGTTACCTGAAGCTCATGTAGAGGCACCTACGGCAGGATCCGTCATCTTGGTAGGAATTCCTTTAAAATTTGGAACCTACGGGTTTTTACGATTTTCAATATAACTCTATTTTATGGGATGTTTAATGTGATATTATATTGCTTCTAATATATGACATGATATTATTAATAACGTCACTGAATACACTTATTATTTAGTGATTATATTGGATAGAAAATAAAATATCGTATTGAATTAATAATCTGATCTGTATTATATCACTCCACCTATGGTGGTCATGATGATGGAAGAAACAGTTGTGGGCGACTTATAATTTGGTTAATATTGATTGGAGTTGTTTATTTGTCTCTATCAGTTGGAGACTTGGAGATAACGCAACTTCTTTTTATTCTTCAATTTTACTTGTCCTTTGCAAGTAATGTTTGGAGGAGCTGGCTTAGGTGGCAACATTTCATGATTTCCGACTTGGCTAGTGAAAATTACATCAAATATACTGTAATTTTATCATATTGCATAAAATATCCTTTATCTTTACTGGTTGCGTGAGATGCACGTTAACTCAAAAAACGTTACCCGTTTTGCCCTTTCACCTGCTATAACAGGTTAAGAAACCTGTAAACATTCAATGTGACTTTTTTTGCAAATGTGACATTAAAAAACAATCAAAAAATTTGTTTTTTTAATAAATTATTTTTAAATCAGAAAGTTATTGATATAAAAAAAATAAAATATAAAAATATAGAGAAACCTAAAAACACAAAAATCAAAAGAATTTTTTTCGAGAAAAAATATTTTTCTATAAATTAGTTTTAAATTAGAAAATTATTAAAATAAAAAATCAAAATATAAAAAAATACAAAAACTTTAAAACAGAAAAATCAAAAGAAAAAAAAAAATTTTTTTAATAAATTATTTTTAAATCAGAAGGTTATTAAAATAAACAAAAAAAAAAAACCTGAAAACAAAAAAATCAAAAGAAAAAAAAAGTAAAATCAGAAAATTATTTTGTGATTTCTTTATATTTTGATTTTTTATTTTAATAACTTTCTGATATGAAATTAATTTATTAAAAATAATTTTTTAGATTTTTCCTTTTGATATTTATGATTTTCACGTTTTTCTGATTATTTATTTATTTATTATATTTTTTCTTTTTTTTAGAATTTTCTGATTTTTTTATTTTTTTTATTTATTTTCTTTTTCTTTTGATTTTTCTATTTTCAGGTTTTTGTGATTTTTTTGTATTTTAATTTTTTATTTTAATAACTTTCTGATTTAAAATTGATTTATTAAAAAATTAATTTTTTTGAATTTTTTTTTTATGCCACATCAGCAAAAAAGCCACATGGGATGTTTACATGTTGCTTAACCTGTTATAGCAGGTGAAAGGACAAAACTGGCAACTTTTTTTGAGTTAGGGGGCATCTCACGCAACCAGTAAAGATAAATGATATTTTATGCAATATGGTAAAGTTACAGGATATTTGAAGCAATTTTTTCTGATTTTAACGGTGTTCTAAATGACGCTAGACCCTAGTTGAACAACAAACTAAAATCTAACATTTAGTCGGAGTTAAACGGGGTCTAAGAAAGACTAAGCGGGAAAAGTCGGGAAAAAAGTATAGACAGCCAAAAATAGTCTGGCTACTAATCGGAAGGCGGGGACTTTTAGAATAGAGAATTTTAAATAGGTCACACACCCGAAAAAAATAAGGACAAAACATGTTGTTTCGTGTTCAGATGTGCGCAATGTAAAATTTGGGGGTCATGCACCGTCTCACACATCAAAGTGTGTCAACATATAAAGGGTTACTGATACGGCCCTAAAAGAATTCGTACAATAAAATCACTTTTCAAGCAGGTGTAAGCTACTAGAAAAAAAGAAAAAGAGAGAGATGCACCACTTTGAGCTAGTGAGACTCCACAGAGAAACAAGAGGGAGAAAGACAGTTGATGTAATATTTCACTATCCTCCTCACCTAACACAGATATGTTTATATTATATCCTAGCCTTTGTTAGATGGGCTTGGGCTTGGGCTGTAGTTTGATTTTGTTGGTCCAATATGAATCTTACCTTTTCCTGAATCCCGTGGATAATATCATATCATTTCATCTCCATTAAAGACCACCTTGGCGCTTCAAAAACATCTTCGAGAAATCATGATATATGTAACATTTTACTGCCAATTCTTCCCTTTGAGAAGAAAATGGAACGCCAACAAAGTCCTCACTGAAAGGAAGTATTTGCAATTGCTTGTGCTTTTGAAGAAGTGATTAAAAATATAAATTATGAAAAAATTACTTATCTCTTAAGTATTTTATAATACGGAAGAACAAGATTAGGAAAATAAGAATTAGACATAGCAAAGAGTACTGATGTACTCTTTCTGTACGTAGTTCATTATTATTTTGACATCATCTCAAAGATCTCAAGTGTCTATTTTCATCTTTTCCATCCATCCCTCAAGCCAAAACTCTTAACCAAGCGATGTTTGATTTTCTACTAACCAACCAACAAAAATCATCAATCTTCTTCATCGAAAGATCAAATACAAGTCCACATCTCGTGCAGTAACGGCAGTCAAAAGAGGTTAAAGCTTGGTCAGGAAACGAAACCGAGTGTTTACTAGAGACAACGGCACAACAGAGCAAGATATGAAATCCACTACAATCCCAAAAACTCCCTTTGTATAAGTGAAAGTAACATACCAACATGTTATATACAAACTACGTTGTTGAGATCAACCGACTTTCACTGTATAATCATCACCACATGTTGCAGAATACAAGGCTTCAAGCAAAATCCCATCTTCGCATTAAGTTGGTAGAAACTCACCAAGTCCAAACCATTTCTTTAATCACAACTGTTGACTGATAGGTTTTCCTGCAGAAGAAAATTTTATCAGCATCTGTATCCATTTTTTGTGTAAAGGGTACTATTGAAATTTCAACTACGAACTAACTTTGACTTTTCAAACAAGACTCTAAGTGCATATGAACTATAACAGCAACTTACACATAAAGAGACAACTCAAGAAACAAGACTAGTTTATAAAAAAAGAACAGCTAAAAAAGAAACAAAAAGTTTGGGATCCCTGTAGATTGATGAACATCATTTTAGATTAGATTTTCCATCCAGAGAATTTAATGGGCATATCACTAATATAGAGAAGCCTATTCTTCAAAGGGACAACTCAAGAAATAAGACAAATTTTTCATCTAGAGAGATATAGTTAAAACGACTGGATCACTACATCAACTCACTGCTGAAGATGAAGCAGCCAAATAAAAATAGTACTAGATATAGCCAGCAAATTGCCATCTAAATGCAAGCACAAGAAAGATAAATGTCCACATGAATGGTTTGTTTGTTTGTGTGTGTGTGTGCGTGTGTGTGTGAGAGGAGTGAGAGAGATAGTCCATACATTGTGGTCGCTTGTAATATAAGAAACAATTACAGTGATGTCGTCAAGCTTTCCACCATGATAACGGAAACCGGCTTCTTGTGCTGCCGCAGAGAAAGGAGTCTGCCTGTTCTTGTCCTGTGCTCGTTGCCGTGCCAATGCTGCTATTTTCTGAGCTGTCACCTGAGGCCCTAAGCCTGCCCTCATCGCATGAACCACAACAGCAGTAACATCATTGTTGTACAAATTGTCAAATAGCCCATGAGTCCCAGCAATTATAACATCTCCTGGAGCAACTGGTATTGTAAACACCTGCACCACACAAAATTTAGCCTCAGGTGGATCCATAGAGAGCTTCAGAATAAGTAACCATGGGTTGCAGTTCAGACTATGCAATCAAAGTTCATAACACGTTTAATGTCACAGGTAGTCTGATGACTGGAAACCTGAATGGAACCTATTTATAATGCACAGAAGCTAGACATTAACGGTTGCATAAAACCCGAGGTATTTATGATAAGCAACAACAAAGATGCCACATGAAACACAAGATAGGCAAAAACTCTTTAAGTAACTCAGACATAAGTCACTTATAGACCTGGCAATGTGTTCCACAAGTCCATCATCCTATACAACATTGCTTTACATGGAAGTGGATACAGGACAATGGTAGCCGGCAGGAGACAAATTCCTAACTGTGATTGTGCATAACACTAGAAATGAACAACTCACATATCAACTTCGTGCACGGATGACGAGTGTCAAAACAGTACTTAGTACAAATTTTCATCCATGAAAAAAGTGTGCTTTTTTGCGAAGGCTGGTTTTTTCTTGATAAATAAGCTTGCATACACCAGGCAGAAAGTAAACTCAAAAGAAGAAGGAGCTAAATCACCTGTCCAGAACTGGGCAGATCGCCAGCATTCCCACTCTCCAACTGATAAGTAAAATTGAAATCATGCTGCTGGACCGGGGACCTGAAAACTGTACATCCATCTCTAACCACCATGAATCCGCTGTCTCCTAAATTAATGGCCTGGAGACCCTACACAAAAAAAGTAAATATAACCAATCAAAACACGTGAACTTGAAAAAAGCAATTCAACCAAATGTTTACAGAAAATCAGGGACCAATTAGAAGTTAAAAATAATGACAATTAACCTTTTCAAGGCTTGAGTAACTAAAGATTTCAAGCGGAAAAAGAATAGTTGATGTCTCCCAGCATGTTTATCATATAAAATGATATGACTACATAAATACCTGATCGGTGAGGGCAATAATGCAGGCAGTAGATGACCCTTTCGCTTTTGTGCTAATGTAGGCTTTCTCTAGAACTCTGGCAGGGTCAACGGACCCCCTTGGTTCGTCATGAATTGCACAAACAGAATTAGACATAAGCTCACGTGCATACTGCCCTGCATCAACACCCAGATCAGCCCATCCACCAACACCATCAGCTACACCAATGGCTTGTTCATCTGTACAAATGAAATGAGCATCCTCTCCACCAGTTTCTTCTTTATCCGGATGGGGTAGGTAACATGATCCTGAATTTAATTTCAGATATCTATCGGCTGGAACATTCCTGCAACCAACCCCAAAATAGAATCATGAAAACATGCCAGAATGTGTTTCGGTATTGCAGGAAATAATTTTGGAAATTTAGTGAAATCTAGGTGGTTTTCCAGTGATGCCAGCATGACTGGATGGCCAATTTTACCATTTTACAAGGGCCACATGGCTATATGTCTTAGTGGGACAGTAGGTGCCTATTTCAACATGGGCAAGGGTAAGCCACACCAAGGGGACCAATCAGTCCGGAAACAAATAATTCCCGTACCAGTTGCTCCTTAGATATTTTTCTTGTAAGAATATTACCTAATAAGTTGAGAGGAACTTACAGCTCAGACGAATCCGCAGAGCTAGACTGCTGTTCATCCTTCATAGAGTTATCATAGGATACATCTGGTACAGTTCTAGAAGAGGAATATGTAGGCGATGATACGTGAGAACCCTCAAACCCAAATGCCATGAACGGATTGCCATTCCCCTTTCTCTTTGCAACATTATATATGAAATAACTATAGAGTAAGAAGTTATTGGGCTGCCCTTTATTCCTCAAACTCATGGTAGCTTTTCGACAATTTTCAAAGGTACTTCTGTAAGTACTGAAAGAACGATATGCAGCAGCACCAGATTGAGCATGTCTATAAGTCGAATTACCAATAGAGCAGTCCGGAGGAGCTGCCCTAGACCCACTGATAGACATAAATGCCTTTTGGGAGTCAATTCCAACAACCTGACAAGGCTCTAATAGTAAACAATCTATATGATATCCACACAATTGAAATGATGGCCCTGACACGGATGGTATTGAAATTGCACGGGAAAATGCTCCAACAACTGAAAGGTTCTTCCTTTGGTTGGCTAAATGCAAATTCGCTTGAGCAGCCGCAAGAGCACCAGCCCGTACAAATACATGCAGGCCAGAAAATGATTCAGAGGGCACCGAATGAAATAACCTTGGCTGGCCAAGCAACACCTTCCCTTGGCCAATCAAAACATCCACTTGACCTTGGATCCCACTTTCTTGCCCATATATTGATCTCCAGACTCCTTGCCAGACTGCCCCGCTAAGTCTAGAGAAGTACTTAGATGGCATTTCCCTGGTTCAAGTGAAGTAAATCTGGTAGCTTTTTGTAACAGAGGGTACTGCCACAAATACCAAAAACAGAAGATAATCTCATAACTCCCAATGCATATGGAAACAGAAACCTGAAAATTAGAGCACCAGGAGGGCAAATTAATAACCAACTGACAAAGGTATATATAGTCTCCATCTTTAGATATAAAATTTGTGTGGGATTGTCTCAAGAGAATTTTTTCCACGGACTGAAGTCGTTACTTCCATCCACCATAATAACCACTAATATGCAGTTGCAAAACACAAAGTACAATTTGAGAGTTAGTCTCACTACGCAAAGTGAACTAGGCAAGTAGGTAATTGATTAATTTCATTTTTTTTTTTTTAATTTTGTAACAGAAGATACACCAATGGAATTACGCTACAGTAATAATGATATCCTAACTAATCTATTAACCATTTTAAACTTTTCATACATGATCCCCAAATCTCAAGAGTATTATTTATCAGATTCATTGCATTGAATGAAAAAACGAAACTAGTCGGAGATGGTGTTATAGCTGAATCAAACAACATAAAGAACGCCAGTAAATCTATTTGACTGGAGAAAACCTACAGCTGTATTTGTTATGACTTATACTATAGATCAAATGTATACCAAACTGCGATAGAAATAATTTGTCTGATTTTCTTGTGTTACTCTCACATAAAATAAATGGAGGATTATTAGCAGCAGGGAAATGTTTGCCACGCTCTCTTATTCATTGCTAGAATTGATGAACTCTAAACCTTTGTCCTAGTAGCTAGCAAAATTTGTTGAGGATATAAAATCACCTAACCACTAGATATGAGCTATAACCTCGAATTACACTACGTTGAATCAACAAAGGCGATCACATCACATTCTTAACGTCAAAAGTTACATATATATAAATTCAATTAGGTCACATCATGGTTCTCCGCACCATCATCAATCCCGCTCTACCAAAATACGCATCCAAGGAAGAACTGACCGCAGGACTAGCGACAAAAAAACATAAAGCCAAAAAGTAGGAGAAACCGAAGACAAAGCCCCCAAATAGAAACAACTCGAAAGCAAAATATGGCAAATGAAAATTGCGAAAAACCGCACCTGTACTATTACCAAGGAGCTAGAACGCGAACAAATAGAGCCGTTTTGATTCACGAAGGAAGCAGAAAACAGTGATTATTGCAAAAAAAAAGGCAGGATAGTAGTTTAGATTCTTCAAATTTGATTCACAAATATTTGGAGGCTGTTAGAACTAGAAGCGGCTGTTGGGTTCGTTGAACGGCAAGTCCAGAAACTTCCTTGAAAGAGAATGAGTTTAGGGGTTTCACTATTTGGAACTAGTATTTCACCCGTGCGTTGCACGGCTAGTAAATATTTACGATAATATAATAATAAATTATCATTAGTGGTAATATAATTATAAGTTTATAATTATTTTTTACTATTATATCTTATTTAGATTATGTTATCATATTTTGATGGTACATATTTTATTTTATTATAAACATAAATTTGATAATAATTTTAACTCTATTTTTAAAAAAAATGTTATCAAGTCGTATTCTTGGGTCATGTCTTATTTTGTTTATGTATTGTGATGTAAATTGTGTCGTGTTGGTATTGTGTTATCATGTCGTAACGGAGAAAACTACCACGGGGCCTAAGAAGTTAATGATCTTATAACATAGTAATATAAGAAATTTCAAATAATATGCATAAGTATATATACAATTAACTCTTTCTTAACATAAAAATCTTTAATAGCAAGAAGTTGAACAAAAATTCCCGTTAGAAGAAAATATACAAATTATAATAAAATAATCAGCCAGCTTTCTCCTTTTTTGTTGTGAACCTATATAATAATTTATTAATTAATGTATAAAAATTATATTATGCAATATATATA
>JAUEKW010000005.1:691363-706578 GCA_032274785.1 Ajuga reptans
CTCTTTAATGGTGGTATTGTTCCTCATTGCACCTTCCTCAAGCATATTGTGCAATGGTTCTAAGACATTCAGCATTCCCTCAATGTTATGTTCACCAAAGTATAAGCGGCTTGCCTCTTCCAAAGCCTCATGCCACATCTCATGCCAAAGTATTGCAACTCGGATCAACTCCGTAGATACAAGTTGGGCCTTTTCAATCAAGAATAAAGTTCAGATAAATGAAGAAAACAACACAAAGAAATAAACATTATTGAATTCCAGCTTCACCTCGTCCACTAGAATACCACTGTGCTGTCGAACTTTATCCACCACTTCTTGGGCTGCCTGTTTCCGCAAATTGCTAATAGATTTACATGCCACCAGAAGAGGGTACATAAGGGCCTGCATGCTTCATTTCATTAGTCATGCATATAAGCAATACATGTTCAGTTATTAAAAGGTCTCTAAAGAAAATTTATTTATAGTGACGGACTAGTAGTTCAGCTATGTACAACAAGTTAGATATTAGTACTTTAAATTCCATGACAGAGAGCCTCCTATTAAAGGTTCTAATACAGTCTGGTTAAAAGTTGTTTGTCGAAGTTACAGTATCTAGAAACTCAAAAAGCAGTTAAAAAGGATGCCAGAAACAAGCAGCAAAATGTACCAGAGATTTGCTACTTCGTTTTCCCTTTTAACACTGTGAAGTGTGAAACCTTCTCTCTTTCATTTCTCCTTCTTACTTATTTTTTGGGGTGTGTGTGGGGTGTTGAGGGGGGGAGAGGATAAGTTCACACTGTCAAGTATAATACTCTTAAGAAAGCATGAAGCGGTCCACTTTCTTAGCAATGTCTGCATAATAAAAGGAACTCCATATGACCGTACTAAGATAAACGATCCACATAGAGTTAATCATCTTATTTTCCTTTTTCAAAATGAGAGCTACCAATTCAGGTGAATGACAGATATATGTTAAGACATTTGCATACACAAAATATTGTACCATAAAGCATTACATTTTCGCAGAATGTGTCTCCAAGTTCAACAATTAGTGCTGCATAGCAAAATCATTCTAAAAACTATTAAGAGAATGCAGAAAACCAATGCATGCTAAGCACACAAAAATCCTAATAATCCATAGGAAACGCTTCATAGGGCATCAATTATAAAGCTGTAGCATACAACAGGATTATGCAAGTCATATTCCAAACATAAGATCAGAATTGACTTGATAGACAAGTACAATAATGAATAAACTTCTTGAAGCAGAGAGAAGACAACAGGATTATGTTAGATATATTTCAAACAAACCTGAGGATGACTCTGGCCAATTCGTACCAATAGTGATTGTATCAGTTCTCTCACCGCGTGGTTATTGGAATGTATCCTGGCAATTATCTGAGGCAAAACAACCAACCATGTGTTTATATTTACAAGTGAAAACCCTCTCTGTAATGCCATCTGAACTTCTGATGTAGCTCCATGGTTGAACCACAAAGTCAGGAGACGAAGAATATCCTGAAATTCATGAATGTAAGAACATCACTATCAGAATTTAACAAAAGAAATTCTGTGAAATCACTCAGCACTGACAGCAAATATATTTATGAGGACAAAAGTTATACATAAAGACTGAAGGATAAAATAACTTTTATTCTAAATAAAGACAGAAATTTGAAGCATTAACCATATATAAGAAAAATTGCAACCACGCAAAACAGCAGGCTGAATAATATAGAAGGCATCTCCAGTGATAACAAGACATGATTGCTCAGATAGAGCAATAATGAAATCAAATAAGCTCTGATTCAAATCCCTACATCAGCACCAAGCTTACAAAGATAGGAGTACCTGTAAACTATCGTCCACTCCTTTAGAATGAGCCGCACAAGCAATGGAGTGAAAATATCCAGTGACAGCAGCAACAACAAACTGTGAAGCAATACTAGGGAAACTCCTCAAAGTGTAATGAGACATAACTGCTGTATTGAAAAGTGCCCATTTGTGCCACGCCTTTGCCCACTTAGTTGCACAGTGAGTTGCATTACGGAATGCGTTGAGAATTTCTGGAGCAAGACAGCCAACCCTCAACACATTAGCAAACAATGGATCCTCAAAGAATAGCAGATTACAGATAGTGTTACAAAGACGCAAAAAAAAATGCATGTGTGTATGGACAAACAGAGAGGGGTTTCTTTATTGCCTTGAATTGAGTCATCATCCAAACCAGGGGAAAGTGCCCACTGCCAGGTTCCTAATTTGAGATAAACACGTGCAACGAGAGGAACATTTGAGCAAGCTGATATGCCAGCCTGCGTGGTTTGTTGAAGAACGGTCGTTCTTGAAAGGTCCATTGCCAAATCCTAGGATATAAAAAAGTAGATGTATGTTTTGTATAGCAAACAACATCATAAGCAATTCACTGGAAGCATTGACAATCAATAATTATAAGCACCTTCAGTCTGCCAAAGGCATCCTTGCGCCTATGGTCATCTCCAAGTGACCATTGATATTTCAAGAAAGCTAGAATAACTTGAGGATCACCATGATAACGTACAGTTTCCAGAGTTGTTTCAGGATCAAACTACAAATGCAAGAAAAAGAGTAATATGATGTATATACATGTGACTGATAGCATAGCATATAAATTCCAAATGCCTATATTGTATCCCAAACCTGTAAGAGTTTAATCAATGTTGATCTAGCTTGACTGATTCTTCCACTTTTACGGCAAAGAGAAGCAAACTTTATCCATGTCTCTGCATCTTCTGTTGGTGGCAAAACAAGGGACCTGACAGACAAAAGTGCTTGCCAAACCTGAGAAAAACGTTGTCACCAAGGTAACATGTAAAACAATAAAATTGGAGGTGAAAGGGCAGACTGATGTAAGTGAAAGTACAGAATCAACAACCGCGTGTAAGGGCTTTTAACCATTGTGTAAAGTTTGCAAGACATCCAGTACCCAACCCCCAACCCCTCTTCTAACACAACCAATCCAAGAAAAAGGAACCTAAAGAATAACTTAATTGAAAAGTTACAATGTTTCAGAATTTAATAAAAAAATGTTAAGAACTAATTTCGTGCTTGAGAAGTTAATAGAGAGTAATGTGTTCAACATCATTCGTGAACATATGAATCTTCTGGCTTGATAAATAATGCGATCAAAATATATAAAGTTTTCATTGGTAAGCCAGGTCAGGATTATATATATATTTGGCCACACACTTGCAAACATGTACACACTGTAAATTCTGCCTATCAACGATAGCAGAGTGCAGTTTCGTATTAGTGTTCATAACCATGGAATGAATTTGACCTACAATGACGAGTAAGCTTATTTTCTATTTCTGATCACATCAAATATGAAGATGAATCTCCATTTGTAGATTTTGTCATATAGCTATACTATTTTATAAATAAATCACTGTGACAGGTCCCTTCACGCAGTTCCATCCAGAAACCCGTCACCAGGTAGTTCGGATGTTTTCATCCTTTTGATAATTAAAAATAAATAAAAAATCAAACAAGCAAACATGTCCGCCTTTCCAACTATGTCATCACTCTTCAACTAACTAACTTTGCAGGTAGTTTCACATAAACTTCATATAGGAAATTTATTCCAAGCCGTGACATAATGAAACGAAGCTTCCGGCTTGAACAGGTGGTAGAAGTGGAATAGGAACAACAAGAAACGGAAGCAAAGGCAAGATCTTGAAAATTGTTTAAAACTTGTAAGGATCATTTAATAAGGAGTGTGATATCGGACATGACGAGGAACCCTTGTACTCTCTGATCTGCAATTCACGGCTTCACGCATATGCAACTCAAATATCTACTTACTTGGACTATATAAAAAGTCCCTTTGCAAATTGATGTAATACGCCAAGCAGATGTGAAAGAAAAAGAATGAAACAAATCTATGGCAGGGGTCAGCTCAAAGAACTCTCTAACATTTTCTTTTCAACATCAAACTGAAGATAGAGAAATGATTAGCAAAGTTTGTGAAAATTAGAACTGTACACGCACACACAAACCACTCAAACTAACTTTGAGGAAATAACTCCAACTTAGTTAACTACTGGAAATTTCATCCCGTTTTCCATGTTGGATAATGCCTAAATGAATGAGAAGAGATCATAATTAATCAGTGTTTTACCTCAACATTTCGTTTTGCGCCTTTTATGCGTTCATTCCACATGTTGCGGATGAGAAGTCTTCGTCCTTCAGCAACAGGGGTACCAACGGGAAGTGTACAATAATCAATTACCTATGTTAATCGATCAGAAAACTCATCAGGATCATAATGTTTCAACTTCCAACATTTAAAAACAAATTTAGCAGAGGCAGCAAAATTCTTGAAATAGCAATTAGCATGTACCTCCTCCAATTCTGATAGCTGCTGAATGCGAACCATATTACTATATGCACGTTCATAGCTTTCAAGAACCTAGTAAACGAGAACAGACACAATTTCAGAGGAACCAAGACAAGACCTTGATGAGTAAATCTGAGAATACATGTAGAGGTCAATCAACACTGACATTGTTTGAACTAAATTATTAATTTAGCAAGTAAGGTAATGCAACAATTATCACGATTAAGACAAGATCCAAACTAAAATGAAATATAAGATATAAAAAGAAAAGATGGAATATCTGAACAGTAAGGTTACATGAAGAGGTTCTGAGCAAATGTCTTGTATATAGTGAATATACTATGTGTGGTTGTGGAGAACTGTGTTCTTTCTGTCTTTATCTCTCTTCTTATTTTGTGGTTATTTACTCACTTAAAAGAGGTGGAAAAGATCACAAGAAAAATGCATTAGTACCAATTATGCTAAAGAAATAAAGGTAGTATAAAATTTCCCATTAAGCAGTTCACTTCACTCTCATCTATTATACAATGTACTAAAGAGATGTCGAAAACCAACCAGTGCAGCAACTTCTGTAGCCAAACATTTTCTTGCTCTTTCGACATATTCTCGCGCTTCATCATACTAATATGCAAAAGAAAATGAGATATATCGTCATATAAGAATTTTGAGCAAACAAATGAAGACAGAACTCAAGATTACCTTCCCTCGACGAACTAATAGAACAGCCCTAAAAAAAGTCCCATTGCTACTCCCATCCCCTGTAGCAGCAGTATTACCTAAAACTCGAAGCTTAGTTTCATCTCCATCATCTAGTCGAGAAACATATTCTGCCATTTGATCCCATTCACCCATGTTCCAGGCAGCACTAGCAGCCTGATTTACGATCATACACACAGTACCAGTTAAGATAGGATAGGCCGATATGTTATTTCCTCACAAACATATAAGTATATAATCATAGGACTGCCACCAATTTCGTGAACTAATGTGTGGCATAAATATAATAAAAAAAAGGTACCAATTATTACGGTGACTGAGGAAGATTAAATGCTATTCTTAAGTTAAACTGGACAGCCAAATTGACCGTTGGGGGTTATAGTTCTACATTTAAATAGACATGATAGAAACGGATATATGCCTTAAAGGCTGTGGAGAAGAATGAAGCTGAGCTAATCCCGTTCACGACCAGAACTGGGATTTTAGACAGAAAAATACAGGAAATCATGAGAAAAGGGATCATTTGAAGCAAAAACAAACCATTGGTGCCATTTCCAGTCGAGCAGCTGGCTCAGCAGGTGTCCAATACTCTTTGCAGAGGTTGTTCAACTCTTCCCAGCGGGCTAGTGCAGCAAGGCACCTCATCCGCCCTACATAGAAAGAAAGAATAAAAGAAAAGAAACAATCTCATCGTCAAACAAAAATTGTTATGGAAGGGTTTTGTTATAAACAACTGTCATTGAAAGTTTATCATGAAAATCTTCGAGAAGACAAATAGGAAGGGATTTGCTTTCTGGTTATAAAGGATAAATTGTTCATCAAGTACCACAGGAGACGAACAACTCAGTGCTGAATAAGATAAAATATAAAGTGAACTAAATTTTCTAATAGAGCTTTACCTTTCATCTGCGACTCTAACAAGGAAGCTGGTTCTAGATAATAGCTATCCAGATTATTAATATCCAACAAGTATTTGTATGGAAATGTGTACCTAGTGTTGCATCCAGAACAAGATGAGCAGTTGATGCTTGTGAGGCTTTAACAGTGTAAGCTTTAAGGGCATCATCCCATCGCTGAAGTTTCTCATACCTTGGCAAAAGTGAAGTTCACTTGAGTAAGCATATGAGTAAATCAGATCATTACAGTCAGGACTTTCATGTCTTTTTAAATTCACATGCTTATACGGAATAATTACCAGATACTATCTACCATAGGTCCTAAAAGTGTATTGGACAGCAAGAGAAAAGGAGAAACAGCAAAATCATTCACGGTAAATAGTTGGATCTGGAGATAAATCTTACCATGACTCTTTTAGTGTAACACCCAAATGTTGCTGAGCATATGTCAAAATTCCAACTGCCGCCTGAACACAAAATGGCATGTTGACTTCAAGAACATAATATACAAATAAACAAAAGAATAGGCGAAACGTTTAGCTGAAAAAATCATAACCTCGTGCTGGTGTAGTTGGTTGTTTATATGAATAAGGGCTTCAACTACAGCAACAGGATTGCCATCCATCCTTTGTGAGCATGCACCTTCAAATTCCATTTCCTTGTAGTGAAGAGCCTTTGCAAAAGCACGACACTGAAACACCAGGCACCCGAGTTAGTAGGAGATAAAAGGTATATATGCAATTTTATATGCATCAATTTAATTTACGGTTACATCATACACAGTCTGCCAGAAAAGTCTTACCTTTTCAGCAAGAGCACCCAAGAGCCGTATATCAATAGGAAGGGGTCTCTCATCGTGTTCCATAAACTCAGCCTGAAAAAAAATAAAAATTAAAAACATTTTCCTCACTGTTTGAGAGAACACCACAACTATAGGTTCACATTCAGGAACTAAATATACACTAAAACAATAGGATGATTTGTATCTCCACCAGCATGCCATTCACAATATTACTTCCTAAAAACCAACAATGAATATGATAATATTCACAATTCGATTCCAGGTCTGCTCATCCCCATATACAGCTTTGCTAGAAAAATGTGAGACCATAGATTACTTTTTCATCTAGTGACTAGATATATCACCCCCCCCCCTCCCCCCTGCCCGAAGAAGTATATCGTGTCAAGTGACATTGTGGCAAGGCCACCACTCAACATAAAGTTTTTTTATTATCAAATTACCCTCCCAAGCGAATGCGTTTTATTGAACCAAGTAATCTACCGCCTTAACATATTAACCAACAACAATCAACTGCTTAAGTGGCAAAAGTACTCGCTTGAGACTAGACAATGTTATTTTTTACTTTTTTTGGCAGAAGTATTTGAAGCATACCAAGTTCAAAAGCGTAGCAAGAATTTCTGGAGGTATGTTTGGAGATGAAAATGCCATTTCCAGACTCCGTACTAGCTGTCTTCGACAAACATCATTCAGCTGAGTCCAGCAGCTAACAAACCCAGCTGCAAACAACTCTCTTCCCACAAAAGGCTACAAAAGAACAAAAGGGATCAGATTCTTAGTCAAGGCAAGGCATTCTATTCATTCATATCAGCTGAAGGGATACGAAGAGTTTGCTCACGCAAAAACCAAGAAGAACAGGATGGAAACTACAAGGATTACCTGAAGCTGGGCAAGCTTGGCACATGTTCTCAAAGCAGGTGAAGGTGACTCCTTCAGTAGTTCAATGCTAAAATGTCTCATCCACTCTGCCCAGTCTTCTTTTGTACTACGTTGAGAAGCCTCTCCAGCAGCACGTAATCGAGCTTCATTAACCTACAAATATTGTATAAATTAACAAATATCCTGTTAGAAAATATTATGAAAACTAATATAAGTAACTCCAAGACCAATCACTTTTACAATAAACCAAATTGTTATTCTTTTAGCATTCACCAACATGATTTGGAAGAATGAGAAGAAAATCACCCGGTACATTCACCTCTCAAGCAGCACATATAAATTCCAAGCCTTTCATCCAAATAATGCAGTAATGAGTACAATACTAAATCATCCAGCATCCACCAGACATATCAGTATCTTCTACCATTCACTTAAAAGCAGCAACACCACTATAAAATCAAGATGACTCCAAAAATCTACAGCATGGTCTTCTTTATAAAAAACTTCTAAAACCAAGTGCAATCATTATTGTCTGATCATAAAATGGAACTACTGCAGTTCACTACCAACATATAAGCACGGTATACTGACCAACTAGCTGTCATGTAGTTGGCTATACAAGCTGGTATCGTCATAGTTTGATCTAGAGAAATCAAGGTCACAAACTCATAGTATTGGACTAAAATAAATCCGCAAGCAATTGACAACATTAATACCTCCCAGAATAATATTTTTTAAAAGAAACAAACTGCGCTGAAAAAATTTCAAGAACAGGAAATATATTGCATTTTTTAGACAGAAGGAAGTTACAAACAACAAACAACAATCACTGAAGAAATCAAAGGGAGGAGACCGATAAACATTTGGATAACCATATTTATCAAACCAATTGCAGGTGAACGGCCACATATCAATTTCTCGCAATCTACAGCTTAGAGGAGAAGACAAATGTACCTGATGAGGCTTGTGTGGATCAATTCGACCCTCGTGATCTTCTGTATCACTTAGAGGGTCACTGATAACTTCTCCAGGAAACCGACGATTCTGTTTCTGAGAAGCAGTAATCCCTAGAATCAACGGCTCCCTTCTCTGTAGACGGCCTTCAATTTCTTCGAAATCCTTATGCTGGTTAAGCAAAATAAATATGTGTAAAGCTTACTAAATAGTAGGATACCCTCAACTAATGATAGCAATTCATAAGGTTTCAAGGTACCCGCAAGCGATACTTCAACAAAAGCTTATGAATGGAAGGAATAAAAATAGTGAAGTCTTCTCCTAGAGCATGTGCTAGACAACAAAGTGCGTCAACAGCATCCTTTCTAAGCTCGTCATTTTTCCTGCAAAATAGATACCTAGCTCAAGGGGAAGGGAAATCTAATATGACTATCACTTCAAGAATAACAAAATATACATAGACAAAGATAACAATTGTCATGTAAGAATGAAAGCCAGATTATATTATCCTAATAATTCTGCCTTTACGATTACACCTCTTTTGTAAGATCAGAGTACATATTTGTCATTAAGTACACAAAAGTTTCCACCCACATGATATTTGAAGTTTTTCATCAGCCCTGCCTTCTACGATTAGATTATTGTGTCTGGATCAAGATATCCATTATTTACATGCTTTACAATCAACATATCCTTCCTACAATAGATTTTGATGAGCGAACTCAGCAGGTCAATACTATAAAATTCTGATAGTAAAATATAACCTTGGATTTCTGACCGTAATTTCAAGCTATTATATCAGCAAACAGACAGGCCTCCCTCCCCCACCCTCCTCTCCCTATTTGTTAACCCAAGTCTGCCAAGGGTAAACCTCTATGAACATCAATGCAGCACCAATATCTCAGAGGTTCATATTGACAAGTTGAATATAGGGAGTATATACTGCAAGGGTATACAAATGCATCACCAACAAGCACCGGCAGCAAAGTCAGAGGAATATCTTGAGAATCATTCACAGGCTAATCATTAAGTGAGGGTTTAAACTCAGATCCATATTTACAAGATGGTTAAGTATGAAAACATATTTATGCTCAATAATCAGATGCATATCTTTCCTCACAGTCATAAATTCGATGAGTTGTCAGATTTGAATATTATAAGAAATGAAAGTTGAATCAGACCCGTCCAAGACAAGCTTTAAGTGATGCACAAGAGCTGATATGTGACCTGTCACCTGGTTAAACAAAAATATGAATAAAGAATGGATCATTCAGTAACTGTCATCCTACAGAAGCCAAAAAGAATAAAAGCATAACTACAACCTGTACGCGAGGAATCAACCTAGTAAGAGTTCTGATAGCAGCACGTCGCACTTCTACTGAAGCATCAACTTTGAAAATTCGAATGAGAGCAGGAAGAAGCAGATGCATATGCTCATCCAAAGTTCCTACAGGTTCAGGTGATATCATATATGTAAGATATCAATGAAGCAATCAAGAATGGCCAAATGAGAAATACTAACCACCAAATACTTCAAGAGTACGGAGAATATCAACAACATAAGAATAGTCTTTAAATCTCTCAGCATCACTGAGGATTTGAATGCAGGGTGGAAGAATAAATGGAAGATGTGTCCTAAATTCATCATTGAGTGCCAAACACAGTTGTTCGAGTAGATGGAGGATCTACAATTGAAAGCCAAGAGCATTGTTAATTAATATCTATTTTCTAGCTTTATATGTTGAAAATGCCACAATTGTACATTGACGAGCGTATTTACCGGAGATCCATGTGCTGGTCTGTTAGCAGCAGGCAAACTGAAGGATGATGACCATAGCTCTGATATTAAAGAAAACAGATCTGGCAGATATTTACGTATATGCTGCACATGCAGAATAAGAATATCAAGGATCCAAGATAACAGGCAAAAAATTAGAAGAGACGGGCACAATATGTGTACCTGGCGCACAATAGAAACTAAAGTTCCAAGCTTCCACATAATATACTCCTTCAGAAAATCATCACAAGTACGTATAGTGTGAAGGAGTTCAGGCAGGACCTGATAAGACAGTGTCATTGGGAAAACTTTAAAAATGATAAATAAATAAATAACAAAACAAAATCTACCAGCACCTACAAGGTCGCTAAGCTAAATACATACTTCATACTGTCCAAATTAGAATTGGTCCTGGTCCTGGTCCTGGTCCTAGTCAGAGACCATTGTGCTCACGCCACAGCTAATACAGTAACTACCTTACAGCCTAATATACCTACCTTTGCGGCGATTACCTATTACAGAAGTCTGCAGATCAAATAACAATTCGCTCGACCTATCTCAACTGACTGGAAGTCTACCCAGTTGATCAGATAAATTACAAGAAAGAATTGGAGACATAACAAACCAAGCAAGCCAAAAATAAAAAGAATGCTTCAGGACAGAGTGAAACATGCATTTGACAACATGAGCCAAAAAGAAGGATAAGACAAGGCACAATATCATGACATTCTTGCCGGTAAGAAGATTAGCACTGCTTAAGTAGGGATTTTGTTGCAAAATAATATTACTAACCTTCGGTAAGTAAGGAACACAACCAAGGCCCATTGACTTATCTCGCAAAAAAAAAAAAATCAATAAGCATTCTATAATATTATACATCTAATTAACTTTGCATATCAAAGTGCACATCACCAGAATGAGGAAAAACTTCACTAGGAAGTGCTATCAAAAACAACAGTAGCCATAAAAATTAGGACTATAATTAAAACCTGCATTAGTAGAATTGAACTAACCTTGAATATGAATATTAGAGACCCAACAACCTTTTGGTGGTAACTAGAAAGTGAAGGATCCCTAAAAATTCGCATGAGAGAACTGATAGCAACCTGAAGTAGATCCATGTTAAAGGAAACACACAAAGAAGAGCTGTTAAGTTACACCAAGATATTCAAATTTGAATTCTCACAGTAGAATAATAATCTTCTGATGTCGCAAAAGATGGCCAGAGATCCAAAGGTAGTTCATCCATTGAGTGAATGTGCTGACCCGGATCACCAGCTGTGCGGGCAACTTCACCATGGGAACCAGGTAAGCTAAGTTGATTTCGTTTATGCGCATGGGGATCTAAAGCACCCATTATCCCAAGGACCTAGCAATAACCAGTCCACAGTTTGAAGTAAAAAAACTACATGTAGCAGAAAACTGATTATTGTGTAATCCAGCTACCTTCAATACTTCGCGCCGGGTAGACCAAGCTAGCTCACCATTAAGCAATTTCAGAAGTAACCCAAGTAATTGTGGATACTCGTTATATGGAGTTATAACGTAACTGCAAAATCATCCAAATTATATCAGATACATGTTCAGAGGAGTGAATGAGGACTTCACCAGGTGACTCTAGATAAAGTGAAATAGGATTCTGATAATTTGAATCATTTGACCTCCTAAGCATCTCTATTGTGAAAATATACTAAATAGCGACATGATTTTGAGCCGCAAAATCTATAAATGTAGCCTAGTATACTGCCTCTGTTCACTTCAAAGCGACTGTAATGAAGTGAACTGTTGCAAGCAATAGAAAGGAACAAGACATCACAGTAGTACTAAATGAAATTATCCATAGAATTCATTAATCGGTCACCATAGACTGTAGAACCCATATACGAAAAGAAACATAGATATAAACTACATTAAAATAATAAACAAATCAAAACGAGTCCTACCCTGTGCTTTGCACCACTTGACCAAGAGTTGTGACAGCCACTTCACGCTTCATGGCAGCAGCTCCATCTAATAATGCATCGACTATTAAGGGCATTAGTTCTGGAATATACTGTCTCATTGCAAAGCCCCCCTGAACACATGAAGAGCAAGAAATCATGGTATCGATTCATCAAGCATGCAAACAAGATATGGGAAGAGCGACTAAGCCAAAGATAATGAACTGAAACAGCAGTTCTGAACAGTGTTCTAAAAATCAGCCTAGGCGGCCGCCTAGGCGCTAGGCGCCCCTAGGCCGAGGCGAATAACATGTAATCGGCCAGCAATTTAGGCACCGACTAATCCGCCTAGCTGCCTAAATTTTCAATTTTTTTTATTTTTTTTTTATTTTACTGTTTTTAGATTTTTACTTTTCTGAATCTATTTTTTTTCCTACTTTAATGTGAATACTGAATATTTTTGTGCACTTGTGTTAATTTATTGAATGTATTTTTGACATTTTACTTACAATTTTAGCAATTTGAAGGTGGTGGTATTGATTTTATTATTTTTATTTTTTTCTGTAGGTATTATTAATTTATTAAATAATTAAATTATTCATCTAAGGTGGTACCGTCTAGGCACCGCCTAGGCGCTAGGCCCCAGTGATCCGATCGACTAGCAACTAGCGATTTTTAGAACACTGGTTTTGAATCTCAGACCGTATGCATAGAAAGCATCAACTTATGCAAAATCATGATACTTCATAGATAACGCTGAAATACTATATGAAATGAGGAAGACAGATTAAAATTTCACTTTTGCTACTAGGCATGGAGTGAAATACTATTTGAACATTAACATTTTGAGTCTTTGACATAACCTGGTCCATACGGAACTCGTGAAGAATAAAGTAACATAGAAAGATGTAAAATGCACTGACAAAAAAATACAACGAAATACGCACCACTCTAGCAAGATCCCCAACAGTAACAAGAACCCCACTTATAATTCCATTATTAGCATTCACCCCGGTTCCCTCACAGAGTTTTGCAATAAGGGCCTGAGAATTGAAAAGAATAAAATAAATAATTAATATTGCAAAGGCAAAACAAATCACTGACCAAACTATAGGTAACAAAGTCAATACAAAACCTTGTGTATCGGAGCAATATATGGGAGAATTAGTCTCTCGCAATTGCGAATTAAGCACCCCAACAATTTTGCACTTTCTTCTCTGCATTTGCCATCAGCACTGCTAACAGAAGTAGCAACATTAATGACACACAGTAAAAAAAAGTGCAGAACAGTACTATGTCAGCTTGATCATCAAGTATAATAGAAAAGAAAGTCAAGCAATTAATACTACCTTTGCTTTAGATATGTTAATAATTGAATAAGATGGCGACGGAGGGCTGGCAGAACATATGCAGGATTTTTTTCAGATAGTCTTCCAGCCACTGAAATTGCAAATTCCCGGACTTCAAAATCCTAACAAGTAAAGAGCAATTTAAAAAGGTAACTACATTATACCATAAGGAGAAGCTCGTTTGGGTATTTCTTCAAACAAAAGATATCACGGCCACAATAAATTTTTGATATGATATATCAGAAGTTGTAAGCAGGATAACAGGGTTATTTCTAGTCCCAGTTTCAAGCAACTCAAGATTTCCCATTATATTAATGCTAAAATCCTACAGCGGCACAAATATTTCACAGTGACGGGACATGGACACAAGAATACACACCAACAAACTTCTGAATAGTAATTCACAAGAGTGATGCTAAATTACTTAATTTAGCTAAATAATGATGCTAAAATGTAAGGGTTCTACCAGAGACATTACTTTTAAATTAACACACAATATGTTTAACAGGTTCTTCACAAGTTGCGTGGGCAGTTACTTTATTTGAGTCTAAATATATAACCTTGGAAATATATAACAACATATCCTAGTGGGGAGTGGGGTTCAAGACTCATTTGAGGCATCGCCATGGGCAAATATGTACTCTTGCAGTCTCTATTGTAGAACTCATCCCAGAGAGATTACTAAGAGGACCAATGATATATAGGAGGAACGTTTCGTGCAGTTCCACAAGTATTGCACGATGGCAACCCAGGTTTAGACGAACAACAGGTTTAGCATTAGTAAGCAGGACAAATAGCAGGACAAATTTTGCATCAAAGATAATGACTATTGACCAAAAATAGCATTTAAAAAAAACAAAAAACAAAAAATTAATTAATATCAGAAACCCGCCTATTCTGGAGGCTAAAGCCCAAAGACGACAGATGTAAATTCCATACAGATTGTCAAGAAAAAACAAAAAACAGATATCCACCTTCCAAATCACTAGCTAAATACCTCATCATTTAAAGCAGCAAACACTGCAGTTAAGCAATCAGCCTGAGCCAGAAAATCATCGAAATCTCCACTCTCATGCAAAGAAGAAAATATAGATATCCGAACAGTAACATCAGCATCAGCAACAGCAGCTATAAGAAGCTTTTCCACAATCTGCAGAGGAGATCAGTGTTATAATAAAATCAGGAAATAGAAGGTGCCCTTAGAACATAAAATGCATCTGCAACAGCCAACAACTAGTGGAGCCTTAATTAAATAGACACCACAGCTTCCAGAAAAGGAACTAGAATACTTTATTTTTACAAGAAACTCGAAGCTTTTATTAATAGAAGTTGGAGGGTTACACCAGGGATTACAATTTACAAAGGAAAGAGGTTTCCCACTTGATCCTCACTAGATCCTAAGATCTAGTGAGAAGAACATCCGAACATGGCGATGACAAACATTGGTATTACGTAATTAAAACACCACAAACTCCATTTGTACAGCATTAGATTTTCCGAGTTCAAGAACTATAAATAACACAGTTCTGTCACTGAATAATATAAAGATG
>JAUEKW010000005.1:706678-720025 GCA_032274785.1 Ajuga reptans
TAACAGCCAGACCAACACCTTCAATCTGCAATACCATCAAAGAAATATTTAGTTCGGGCAACAGCTAACTGCAGATTAACCTCTACTGATGTGATTTGCCGCTCTTACAGCCGAACAGAAATGAGAACACAAGAAATACCCAGAAGTAGTGCCACAGTTTTAAATCTGAATGCACTTAAATGTCCCAGTTCCTCGAACTCTCGTTTTAAGTAGAGAAATTTTAAGAGTATCTTGCTGTATATTTACCTGATATACAGGAACTATCCATTCATTTAGATATACAGAATCTTTTGTTGATACATAACTTGTTCTTTTTAGTCAACTTTATATCACAATAACATCAATTTTTCAAATCAAGCACAAACAATTAGATGAATAGAAGGTAGTGTATGGCAAACCACATAACTCGAACCCGGGACCCCTTATATATGGGGCTCAACCTTAAGGCCTTTGTATTATCAGATTAGTTTCCAGTAAAACTAGTAGAATTAAACGGCCATGGACAGTTGTGGAGAAGTACATTAATAATTATACCTGTATCTTGGCCAGAGGGGGGATGAATAAGGAAATTTCAATTCAAACAGCCTAGTAATTTGGAAGAATTGATTCAAGATAGTGTTTTGATGGATCACCTCGACAACTTGATCCATGAGCAATGAAGCAGAAGAAATCTTTTCGACAGGCAAAACCTTAATTCTGCAGCCTGTATCGTTCCTAATCCTTTCGACCACTTTTCCTCCTTTTCCTATAACCGCCCCGCCCTGACTCTTGGTGACCAAGAGCCTACATGAGACGAGTCCCCCAATCCCAGCAACGGCATCCCCGTCGGCGGCCACCTCCACGACCCTCTCGAACACCCTGACTATCCCCTCCTGCGCGGCGGAAACATGGAACCATTCCTCCTCGTCCTCTTCAAGTTGAATTCTTCTGATAGTAGCGGGGGAGGAGACAACACTGATAACTCTGTAGTCGGTGGACTCGGGTGGGTCTTCGACCCGGATATAGGAGTTGGTAAGTTGCTGAAGCTGCTTAATGATGGAGCCGGATTTCCCGATGAGGCCGCCGATACGGGAAGCGTGGCAGAGCAAGCGGAAGGCAACATGGCCTGGAGGGATGTAGAGTGGCGGTAGTGGCTGCTTGGCGCGTGCCCCATTAATGGTATTGGTTTCGTTCATAGGGCTTTGCTTTTTTTTTTACAGAGAATCGAAGTTTCCAGTGGGTATTATTAGTATTGTGTATGTGTATGGTGTGTTTTGTTCATTGGAGGAGATGACTGCGGCAGCAAAATCCTTGGGATTGATTTGATTTGATTTGCTTTGCTGCACCATTAATTTTAATTTTTCCTCCCTCCCTCCCTTACGACTCCTATGACTTGCAAAGTCAATCAAGATGGGCCTGGCTCAATTCAATCCATACCCTAACTCTCTCGGTCTCTCCATCCCATAATAATAATAATAATTAATTAATGAAAGCATCCCCCAATCCCATAAATCAACTTTTGATGAATTGCTGATTTTCTTAAATTAATAGTATGAATAACAATACACATTATTGATTTCTGTAAAAGCTAGTCAATGTTGGGACTTCACAAAAATAATATCTCATAAAAAGAGTCATTATGTTCGTAAATAACTAATTATTTTGTTCACGAACATCAAATAGACACACATTTTTCTAAATCTTCATATAAATAAATAAATTTAATCATATAAGAATATTATAGTATGTGTAGTATGAATATTACTTTATTAGGGTTACTGTTAATATTAATTGGTTCCGAGCAAGCTTGTTCGCAAGCTTTATGTTCAAGCTCTGTTCGTCTATAAAAGGAGCTTCAAAAATTATTCATTTATTCAAATAAACGAGCTTGTTAAATGATAGCTTTGTTATTTTGCAGCCCTATCGGTAGAGAGAAGGCAGGAAGATGCTATCGAGAATTGGGGGGCCTGCAGATCAGGCCCAATGCGATGCCTAGGCTTTGTTACGCATGCCAATGCCATTGATTTTCTTGGTCCATGTGGAGTCTAACTACATTATCCTTATCAAAGGGCTGGTTTCAACTTTCAACAACAAGGCTTTGGAGTAGTGACCAATTCTCAAGTCATGTACAACATGATAATGCCACTAAGGGCCTGCCCTTCATTCAGCAGCACTATAACTATAAGCGCAGTAGAGTGCTAAATCTTCTTATATATACACACATTCAGGAAATCAAAGACGTACGATACTTTTTACACACTCTGCTGCTACCAACTACAGCTCAAAATTTTCACCAAATGCTGCTAATAGAAACATTTGCAACTTCTCTCAATGTGTGTATAAGCTGCAAAACAAACCAACCCCCATCATCCGTCGCCAATCAAACTTACCTAATAACAAAATAAAAAGAATTATCTGCCTTCCATGCAACAACTCAACTCAATCCAGCAGCCTCAGCCGGCTGAAGAATACCAGGAAATGATATTCAGGAGCCCAGTAAACAAAGCCCACAACTGGCCCTCCTTTTATGTACTGCACGTCATATTAGATCACGTCAGAAAAGGATACCAATACCTTCAAACCAAGTTACTTTTTTTACACAAATCTAATAACCTTTCCATCCAATATGACAAGTTCCCCATCAACCCATCGAGGACTCTTGAAACCAGGCTCCGCCAATCTTCCCTGTCCTCTATATCGTGCAATCTGCAATTAAGAATAGTAGTAAGAAATTATCAATTTCATCGCACATTCTCAGTGCAAATGTTAAGAAAGCATACCACCCCAAATTCTTCTGGGATAATCCCTTTATGTGGGAGCTGATATTTTTTCCCAACTTTTGCTCGAAAAGCAACCTGCAAAACGAAAAGGCGAATGCGCATAGGGGTCATTCACCAGTCATAATGAACGCTGTTTTAATTGATACAAGTACGTAGTACCTATATGCAGTATAAACAAGAAATCGTGGTCCAACAGTACAAGCACAAGTCAGTGAATCACCTGGCCTGCTGGAACATAGGCATCTCCAGTTAATTTAACAGCTTCGACGTACTCATAAAATTCAATTTTCGATGGTTTTTTGGTGCTTCCATCCTCTTTCCACTGGCCAAATCTACGCTTCATATGAATAATTTCTGAAGTGTAAAGCCCATGTGCACCAATATATAACCCTGATAAATGAGATATGCAAACATATCATATTAGCAGGAAGAAAATGGTTGGTGGTGGTAGCAAGGAAAAGGTAACAGCAAGCAAGACCTACATAACAGTTGAAAATTAAAATTAGTCACCATTTAGTGGATCCAATGATGACGAAACATCAATTCGGTTAAATGTGGTGGACCCGGAGAGTGGCTGACGATTTCGAGCTTGATTGAGTGTTTGATTTAGTAATTCACCAACATCATTTAGAACCTGAAGATTTGATGAAATTATTTTCCAGATGGACTAAATAAAGACATCAACACCAGAAAATACTAAATGAACACCCAGGCCTCAACAATTTAAACCAACCTTCATAGGGATCTTCCCTTTGCCAATGGACTTCACAAGATCAAGCATAATATTGTCAACGCTACGCTGACCTAGAAGCTTAGCTCTTTTGTTTTTTGCAGCCTGTCCATCACCACCAGATAGATGTTCTTTGGCTTCGTCCTCCACGGTAAACGTAAATGATGTTGGACCCCTTTTCTCTAGTTTTGCTGGAACACGAAGCAAGTCTTTGGCATGTGCACCAAGTGGCATTTTCTGGAGGAACCCGTCACCCATAACAACCTCAAGAGAAATATGAGTTTGCTCGTTTTCTCCGGTAATTTCACTACCAGAATCCAGCTCTATGTCACTATGATCGTCATCGTTTTCACTTTTAATTTCATCATCAGAATCTACACTTTCTATGTCATAGTCCTTCTCTTCCTCCTCTTCATCTATTATCTGCTCGATCACCTTAGAGATTATATCCCTGTCCACCTTCTCTGGTGCTGTTACTTTAACAACCTTCACTTTCACACCAGGAATCATGTCCCGCAATATATTATCGAAACCAGCATCATCATCCCTGTCTTCACTATCATCTGTATCTTCAGAGCTTCTTTCAAATAGCTTACTTTTGTTGTCTCTTGCATCATGAGAGTCCAGGCTTCTGGGACTTCCTGGTGGCATGAAGGATGGAACATAAAGATCTGGGGGAGCTCCTTTACGCTTCAAGTAAACAGCCTACAGATCAAGTGATGCACATATCTTTACATATGGTAAAAGAATACTAAAGGGTAATCTGCAGAGGTCAAGGAGTCTTAACAGGTATTCGAATGCTCTCATCAATATAAAATGCATAAATATAGAAGAAAAGGAAGCAGACCCCCCACTCTTCTCAGACTTCCATTCAAAGAATAACATGAATTGATTAAGATGTTCAACACAAATGCGCATTGATAAAGAAAGCAAGAAAGCATCCTACATTTTATGATGTTTATGGGTATAACCGCTCAGAAAATTATGAATTCTCCAAATACTTAATATTCCCATATTGATGAAAATACCCACCGAAAGATGCGGCGGCAAAAACAACTGGGAATTCACGAAATCAAATTAATAGCATAAAGAATCAAATTAATTGATCGAAATGTTAAACAAAAATATGCCTTGACAAATTAAGCAAGAAGGCAGCCTAAATCTTATATGATTATGGTATAACAGCACAGAAAATTATAAATTCTCCAAATACTGAATAATCCCACATCGATGAAAAGACCCACAGAAATTTACAGCCGAAACAACTGGGAAATCACCAAATTAAATTAATAGCATAACATGAACAGTACAAGAAAAACCACACAGGCACAACGTGTTAATCACACTTAGACCAAAAATACTGGTGGACGCACTTTGGGATCTACTGAATCTTGAGGGAGAAAAGAAGATACCTGCTGCTTATAATCGCCCCTTTTATCATTTCTAAGATATACCTCAAACAAGGGGGCGCCAAGAGAAGCTGTAGCAAGCTGTCTGCCATGAAAATTCAGATGGAAAAACCAAGTAAATCATTGGCAAATTCTGATTCTAAACAAATCACTTAAACATTTAAGGAAGGAACCACATTCCTAATGAAAGCTCTGGCTATTAATTCACAGCATAATCAACACTTCATATCTAAGTCCTGGTACAAAATACAAATAACTTTGGGAAGAGTCCAGCAGAAAAGGAGAAATAACAACATGGTTCAGTTAATCAGCCTGACCATTGGAACGACACCAAAAACTGAATTCATATCACATTTTGAGGGTGTTCTTTATCCAAGTTCAGCTGGGTTCAATATAACTTTCTGGTCAACTAAACTGAACAATTCCAAGTCAATTATTTTCCACCTCATTTCATTGCTAAAGAAGTTATTTTTACTCCTAGCGCCTAAAAATGTTAAGATGTTACTATTAACCAGAATTTTCCAATTTAGAGATATCAACATCAGAAGATTGTAAATTGTAAGGTGATGCAAATAAATAATTTAAACGTCCACCACAGGGTGAACGAAATCCAGCCACTGAATAGCAATGATATTACCTAGGACTGTAACTTCTAGCAATGTATCTTCCATATTCAGCAGTTATATGAATAATCCGACCATAAGGATCATTAGCATCTTCTGAAACTCCAGCCCACCATCCAACCTGAAGGCCAGTTGAAAGACAATTCAGAAAGCTAGAAACAATGATTTAGAGCCCAATATTATTTTAAAAAAACAAACATGCTGGTATACTTGGTCTTTCCCACTTGCTTTCTTATGTGTTCTTCTGGTAAAGTGACATAACAGATAGGGCTGTAAACGAACAGACCATTCGGTAAAAAGCTCGATTTCGAGCTCGATTAACGCTCGTTCGAACACATTTAATTATGTTCGATTAATAACGAACAGAGCTTGAACATTGAAGGACTGTTCATTAGCGGCTCGTGAACATGTTTTAGGCTCGTATAAATTAATAGTAATAATAATAATAATAATAATAATGTTATAATATTAGTTATGTAACTCATTTATCTAAAATACCCATGAATTTGTTCTTGAAAAAGAATGAAACCCAAGATTTTTTTGTACAAAACTAGAATAATATCTAATATTATGTTCATGAACACAAAATATTAACAAACTTGGTGTTCATTAATGTTCGTGAACATTAACGAACACCAAATTAACAGGCTCGTTTGAGCTCGGTTTACTTCAAAATTTAGCAAACATTACTCGAACAACCCAAAGCTCGGTTCGGCTCAGTTCGTTAACGGCTCTAATAACAGACATCGGATATCGCATACCAGTTTATTGAAGAGATGGAGACGGGACCAAGTTGTACTCACCGTATAACGTGAGATATAGAACCATTTGATGTTAAAAAGGCAGTTTGCATGTTCCGTGTTAAATTGCAGATGAAGAAGACTAGTAAACATAGAAATGACAAATTTCTTCTTGTAAAATAATCAGCAACTTGTTAAAGAGAAAAGGTAAGGCTCAACATGTGCACTTCTATCGTGCTCACTCACCAATCCAGTCCCTGCATAATCACGTACAAGAGCTGCATCTCCATATCGCTCTTCCTCCACACATTTCTGCAATTAGAGAGGGAAATTAAATAATAGGAATGTACCAATAATTCATAATATAGGAAAAGCAATAAACTCAGCTAAGAAGACATTAAGGTGAGCAAGGCACGTCATTAGGCCTACCTTTAGATGGGACATCACCCTGCCAACAGTGTCACTCGTAGCAGCAGCTGCAATTGCCACCTTAATTTTAGCAGCATCTTCATAATCCTCTCTCTCAATAGCGCTGCCCAACTGAGACTGTTGAGAATTAATACAAGCCATGTCAATGGTTGAGACTCCCGACAATAATGCCTAATGAGACAAACATTTTTTAACAGAAAAATTGCAAACCAGAAGGAGCCATCAAAATGAGAACTCTAGGAACGGCTTATATATATATATATGTTTTAAATAATAAGGAGCTAAATATGTAGAAACTCCTAAGAGCGCATCAGCAAAGAATTGGATAATCATCAATGAACATAAAACACCTTCAAAATCGAGACAATGCGCTCCTGCTCATCAACCTCAACAAAATGTTTCCTCCACCTCTCCCAATCCCAGTCCTCCTCAACTTCAAATTTCTCCGCCGCCACCATACTTCCGTTCCCTCTCTGATCCCTCAACGAACTCATGTAATCATCAAAACGCTTAATCGCATTCCTAAAGGTCTCCTGAATACCGAAATCCCACCGCCAAGTGTCCTCACAGCCTGAATCAGAGGCTGAATCGCCACCACTGCTTCTATTGACGCAAGGGCAGCAGAAAGCGGAATGAGAAACCCTAGAGAGAGAAACTCCCGATTGCGAACTTCTTCGACTAAACTTCGAGGAGCTTAATCTGGAATTGATTAAGCTGAGTTTGTGAGGATTGGGATCCGTACGCGGCGACGGAAACGTCGAGGGACATATCGACGCCATTATTCAACACCTTTTTTGTCAGGAAACTGAGAAATTGATACTAGAACTATGTATACATACAAATCTATGAAGCAATGCAAATAACGCATGTGTTGTTTCTATTACTGCTGTGAATAAAGAAAGGGGGAGAAATTGAAGAACGAGGAAGGAGGAGGATAAGGATGAGTATTTTTGTGCTGACGTAGGATATATGGTTTTCTGTCAATTCTCATTTGAGGTTCGGAAAATTTCCAGCCTTACAGGTTTACTTCTTCTATTTTTTTCTTTTTCCTACACTATTTTCTGTTCTTTTTTCGGGTTCTTCATTTTCCAAATCATATCATATGAATTCTAGAATTTTACTTACGCAAAAGAATGCACCGGGTAGGTGCATTAGTATTTGGATATATTGTTTGCTTAATTTAAAAATATTACTTGCTTGTCTGGAAATGTATTTTATAAAATGTAGCAAAGGTACAATATTTTATTTTAGTTTTGTCAAATTTAATATTGAACAGCCTTGTAAAAATTATAAATTCTTGGTATCTTTAATAAGTTTATTAAAAGAAGCTTGCAATCTCCATATCATGGTAGTTTTTGTAAGTTTGGTAAATTAGACAAAAATATAACATTTTAAAAAATTATAAATTTATCATTTATATAATTTTGTATATTTATTGATTTGATTTAATTTTTACTTTGATTATTGAATTTTGAGGAGAAGAAAAAAACACTCTTATTTTAGGCCATAATGTTTTTCAACATCCAAATGATATTTGGATGTCCTCTCACTCCCCTCATATATTTTCTTCAAAGATGAATCTCTTTCCACAATACGTGGGATCATAAGTATCATTCCAGCGCAACTTCAAAATCAACGAAACAAGTCATAAGCAGTTGAATGAAATTATAAAGCTGCATTTTGATTTTATACAATAAAAAAGAAATGGGGAAACTCCAAATTATTATTATTATTATTATTATTTTTTTTTAAAGATGAGAGAAACTCTAGGAGAACAATTATCCATGGAAACATTGCCACTTGCAGAGTCCCACAGGTAAATTAAGATGAGAACAAACATTTTGTTTTTGGACAAGAATTGAAACCATTTTACACACATAACCAGAGCATCAAGAAGCTTGCAACTCCATACATGATAAGCAGCATCAATTTGGAGTTCCATTCTCTTCTGCTCAAAAGGTTTGCGTATTTATCGAAGGATCAGAAATTACTTGAGGTTCAAAATCGGGGTTCACATAACGAGCAAGCAAATCTGCATACATGTCGTATCGGGCCGTCATGCGGAATCCCCACTTGTCCTTGAGTTGCCGGCAGAGGTTAAGATCCATGTCCGATATCAGCAGCCCGTCCCTGTGACGCGATAGAGACGGGGTGCAAGAGGAATCAGGTGCTGATACATAGCTCGAGCCGTAGAAATGTCCAAAATCTCTATGTTGTGGCTTCCCATCTCCTGAGGTGAACGGGTTTGGGAAGATTTCAGTCCCAACTCGATTGATTGAACAAACAAAGTAACTGTTTGCTATTGCTGCATTACGCGCCTGCAAGATTCAATTGTAACAATAAGTATGTATAGGCGAGAGAGAGAGAGACAGAGATAATACAAAGAATAGGGGCACCTCGATGGGCCACATTGGTTCGCTGAGTTCACCAACGGTTGCTGATGGATTGAAAACAATCTCGGCTCCATTTAAACCGAAAGCTAACCAGTTGAGAGGATGATGTCTTCCATAACATATATTGACTGCAATCTTTCCATAAGCCGTCTCGAACACTGGATGCCCCGTATTCCCTTCCATATAGTATGTACTCTCATTGAAATCCCCTACTCTAGGTATATGATTCTGCGAATGCCATTGATCACATGTTCAGCGAAACAAAAATCAATTACCAAGACCATATATATGTTTATGGTTGCATTCATTACCTTCCTGTGCTTTCCGATTATGTTGCCATGATTTCCAATTATAACAGCAGTATTCCAGATAGTCTCCCCATGATTGGCATCCCTTTCAAGAATGGGACTTATTATAACCATGTTGTATTTGCGAGCAAAGCCCTGGAGAAATTGTGTTGATTCTCCGTCCACTGCCTCTGCAAATTCACACCACTTCTTCTCACGAGTACAGAATGCAAAAGGCATCATCCATGCCTCCTACATGAAGGTCAGTCAGTCTCTTACGGAAGGAGCTGAATAGTTGTCATGGAAGAGAGAACCCACCTGTAAACATAATATGTTGACCCCAGAAGCAGCTGCAGCCTCAATAATAGGCGTCAATTTCTGAAAGATGCCCCTTTTTTGATCTGATATTGGTTCTGTAGTTGGAATAGCTATGGAATTCTGAATCAGACCAACCCTCACAATGCGAGGTTCTCTCAGTGACTCCTTTTCAGCACCAAAAGAAAATGCCTGCACTATCAATAAATCAATAACAATCTAAACGTGTAATGATAAGAAACAATACGCCAACTGGTTTATTCCTTACAATAGCATCCAATCCAATTAAAGATGCAAATTCAATAAGAATCGAGCATCCGGACTCCCGAAGCAAACATGTATTTTGCAACAGTAGAATGAATATGCTAACTCTTATAAACATGAAAGAAAGCAAAATTAGTTGAAAATACTTATAATCGAGCAGGGATTGGAAAGTAGATTTGCCTGAAGATCAAAGTCATGCTTTGAAGAAAGAGATTTGACAGGCTCAGGAGAAAGTAGATTTACCTGAAGATCAAAGTCATGCTTTGAAGAAAGAGATTTGGCAGGCTCAGGAATAGGGATAGCATCAATTGCTCTTCCACAATTTAGCCCAACAAGTAATCGGCTTACTTCCTGTAACAAAACACCCAGTTGCGCTAATCTAATTCCACTGTTGTTAATCATATGTAAATGAGGCTGAGTCGAGTCGAGCGCTCTATTGTTTAAGCTTGTTGGAAATATTATCAAGCTTCTGTTATTATATTTGAACTTGTTTGGTTATTAACCGAATCAAACTTTAACGAGTCCTAATTGAGCCGAATATGAGTTGAGTTCGAGTAGTTTGACAAGTTTATATTTATTTTAACATTTTTTACTTATCAAACTCGATTATATTTTATCAAAATGTAAAAGTATGTTCAAGCTTGCTTGATATATTTAGTCGGTTCAAACAAGCTCTAAATGAACGATCGGAGTTGTTTGGCTTGATTCTCCACCCTAATCACAAGCAATCCTCCAGGGATTCTACTGAACAATCTAACACCGCAGGCAGCTTCAATAAATCAAGTATAACGAAATAAACAATCAAAAAGTAGCAGGATTCAACCATAATTAGATCTTAAGTTTGACTTAAACTAAGAGCTCATTAATAATAATAAAAAATGAAGAAGGAACGGAATATGAGATAATTTGACCTGAAAGAGGTGGGGAGAAAGAGAAGATTGAAGGAGTCGGTGCAGAGAATCGAAGCCACAGATCGAACCCTCAGTTTCCCCATTTCCTGCGACGATTTCATTATCCTTGCTCTCCATTCGTGTTTCTTATTTCGATTGAATCACAGTGAAGACTAACAGGAGACGGGCGAAACCGCGATATAATTTTCTCATTTTGTCACTTACTAGCCATTCTTTTTTACAATTTTCCTTTTCAGGACTCAAAATCCACTCTAAATACTAAAGCAGATTTTGCTAAAATCGATGAAAAAAACATGTGTCATATCAGAAAATTTTCACTGAATTTTATTTTTATTTTTATATTTGTTTAGTATTTTAAATGATTTTTTGGTAAAACTTGTTATAGTCAAACAACCGCAAAACACGTGTCACTCCTTCAATTTGATGGTGGTCTAAGTAGTTGGTGGTTTCAGTTTTTTAAATAAGAAAGTAATTTATATTATATATTATATATAAATATAATTATATAAATTATAAATTATATATATTATATTATAGTTTATAGATTATATAATTATATAATATGTATTCTATTTTATTATGTTTTGTTATATGATATTATTATTATTATATTATTATTATTATTATCATTGTTATTAATTATAAATATTGAAATTTTAAATTTTGGTTTTTAAATTTTATATTTAAAAAAAAAACTTCCTATATATAATTTACATAATTATATTTATATATATTATATAATATATAGTATAAACCAAAACTGAAATCACCCACTACTTTAAACCACCATCTGTAACGTCCATCCAGGTAATGGTGTTGTAGTTGGTATGTTCAGTTTCTGAATTTCACTATATATTTTACATAATTATATTTATATATATATTATATATTATATTATATATATATATTATATAATAAAAACACTATCGTATTTCAAAAAACTGAAACCACCCACTACTTTAGACGACCACCATTTGTAACTTCCTTTCAAGTAATAGTGTTGTAGGGGGTATGTTCAGTTTCTAAATTTCACTTATATATATTATATTATATGATGTATAATATATAATATATAATATAAACCACTATCCTATATCAAAAAACTGAAATCACTCACTACTTTAGACCACCATCTGTAACTTCCATCCAGGTAATGATGTTGTATGGGGTATGTTCAGTTTTTTAATTTCACCTATATATATAACTAGCATACAATATTACAATTACACTACTACCTACAAACATTCAACGTACACAAAAAATGTAAATGAATCTCTCTGCAGAAACAATATTTGCATTTTCCAGTTTGGTTAAGGAGCTCAGCCCATCCACTACTTTATGGCAATGAGATACCTACATACGGCAATACAAATGAAGTATTATGTTTAGAGTATATCTTCCAAGACAAAGAGGTTGGAGAAAAATACTCAATGTATAAAATACTTAAGTTATTCACATTTTACATATACTAACTGCGTTTTTCTATTTGTTTTAGGGCAATCGAATTCATGCTTTTGTGCGAGGTCAGACTATGAAGTTCTTGAAGGCAAAAGTAATAAAGGATAAACTTCAGAACTGTTAGGGGAAGTCGTCAAAAATTTCAGAATTAGGGTTGGAAAACCACTAAATTACGTAATATTTGATTACTATCATATACGATGCATTGTTGAAATATTTACAATTTCCTTAATGTACGATGTATTGTTGAGATATTTACAATTTTCTTAATGTAATTTATAGAGAATGATAATGTTCAGAAAATGGGGAACCACATCTCTTTCACTGTAAAATTATTTCAATTTTTTTATACATATTGAATAAATACTTCACATATTACATACCCAACACATACCAAAAGTCATCATTTTTTGTCTTTACTATACTTTAAAAAGGATTTGACCCGTGCATCGCGCGGGTGGACAACTAGTTTTATACAAATTAAGATGCGTGTTTTCCCTTCTTCTTTTTTGAGGGGGAGTGGAGCGGGTTCAACCTGTGACTTTCATTATAAATTGATGAAACAATGTCACTAGACTACCAAGGTTTGGACATTAAAGTGTGTGTTTTTACTTTTAGAAAAAGACTAATTTTTATATATGCATAATGCATTCCTACTTTAGGTATAATGAACAAATTAAGAAAACAAAACAAATCACAAAATCCTATTCCTCTATAATTTTAAAGTGGGTTTTTTTTCATCCATACGCTCATAGAAAATAAAAATATAAATAATATAATATAAATTAAGATTGAAAGCATGGGTTTATATAATGTTTTACAAGGCGAAAGACTAAAATGTCCCTAATGATAATCAGGGGCGGATCCACCTTGGGCCAACCCCGGGCTTCAACCCAGCCCTCCCTCATCAGTGTACCACTAGTAGTAGTATTAATTATATTAAATCCATCCAAAAAATTAATATCAAGCCCACCCCTAAATTCTTTTAAAAAATAAGCTCACTTCATTAAATAATAGTCCACTTCCCTA
>JAUEKW010000005.1:736233-750289 GCA_032274785.1 Ajuga reptans
TTGATGAGTTTAACAAATTTGTAAGGGTAATGATTACAATCATCCACTTGCAAATTATTGTACATTGACTAAGTTGATCAAACATAAAAAGTTATACATCCATCAAACATGACTCTTTTTATGGGATAGAGGGAGTACAATTTATAATAGGAAAGTAGAGCATACTGTTCCAACTTCCAGCTTCCAATATCTCAAAGTCAAAGCGGTCCTTCATTGCCTCTTCGAGTAATTCCGTCAGTTTTTATTTTTGTGGAAAATTAAGAGAAGTATAAACTGCGAGTTTTAAGTTTAAACACAATTCAATCTGTGTTTGTTGTTGGTCTGTAGAGCGGCTGTTGGAAAAGATGGGGCACAGAAGTTCCAAAGAGGAAATCACCGACGAGTCAACGGACGCTTCCGGTTCTACCACGTCTAAAATTGGTAAACTCCGGCAGCGCCTCCACCTCCATCGTCCCAACTTCCGCCGCCGTCGCCCTGAATCCAGCTCTGGCAAACTACTCAAGCAGGAAGACTTCGCCGGCATCGCTCTCCTCCGCCTCATCGGCGTATGCCTTCAATTTTCATTCTACATTCACTCTTTTTTTTTTGTTTTTTTTTTGTTTAATGTAAATGCATAATTATTTTCCGTAATGAGGTTGATTGTTCTATTGGTTGATTATTGTAGGCGGAGATGAAATTCAAGGATAAATGGCTTGCATGCGTGTCTGTTGGGGAGCAGACCTTCCGAACCGCAATCTCTGATCAGTTTAGTATATATATATTTTTTAAAAGGACTTTTCATTTCATTTTATATTACTTTTTAGTTTTACCTTTTCTATTTCTAGTACTCTTTTCTATCAACTTCCTGAGTAATATTTGTGATGATCTTCACGCGGATAATTGGGTAATGTCTTTCTTGATTTGGACTTTAGATTGGGGTTCTCAGCTGACACACTCACACACACATACATTGTCTTAACACCATTTTTGGTGTGTAATATCATTATACCTTAGCTTTGATGGAATGAAGAAATGAGAATCTCAGGCATGTGCTGCTGAATGTTAGTTCAATATTGAGATGCAGCGGCAAACTAATCTGGAAGCAGTGTAGAATTTTCTTTTTCTATAAGAGGTCGATGTTCTTTCCATATGCATATTATTCATGTGAGATTTTTCTTTTATCTGCGGATGACATCATAAGCAGAATTTGTGGACCATTAACTCCTACTATTTGCAGAAAGTTTTCTGACTCTGACTTTGTTGACCAAGTTTCATCCTTTTCTGTCACCTGTATTTTTTCTTTCTTTCTTTTTTTTTTTGGTACTGACATGGATCCCAATGAAAAGGAAAATATAAAAGCTTCCTTGGTGCATCCATTAATTGGTGGAAATAATTTATGAAATTAGGTGTTTTATTGGGTATTATACAGCTGAGGCCTGAGAGTATACCAGTATTGTTGTTGGTTTTCTAACTTCTCTTGCCTACTATTAGTTGCTTACTTCTTAACTTTTCAACTCTGGAATATGCTCATTATGAGAAGTAGTTCTTGCTGCATTGAATTATCAAATAATATATCTCCATGAGATGACTATGGGGCAAGTCTATTTATTTATCTATTTATTTTTAAAGAGAGGTGGTTGTTAGAGTTACATATTTACATAGTTATGCTTCTAGAGAAGTTCCACTGTCCCTGGATATTATCCCCTGTCGTCAGGAACTGATTGTGTTTCTTGTTTCTGTACAGGACTGATCAACCTGTCTGGAATTCTGTGAGTATTTGCTGAGAATTATCATCATTTACATCTAAATCTACTGTCCAAATAAATAATGTTTTCTTTCCAACCACATCATTTATTATTGTAGTCGGTGAATAACTGAATTCTCTTACTTGGAATTATGCAGCTAAAAATCTTTGGCAAATTAGGGTATTTTAGTTCACTATGCAGCACGAAAGAAATGCCAGCCTTTCAAAAGTTGTTCTTCTATATGTATAACTATAAATTTGTATTACAACCTGTGTGTTCTATCCGACCCATCCGACCCAAGAATTTTCTTACTATTTATTGCTGATTCTTGATCCACTTTAAAGCAAACATTTTCATGATCTTGTTTTAGTTGTAATGTGGCTGATTTTGTTCCTAAATTGCTAAAGTGGATTAATTTGTATTTTTGTGGCTTTTACTGTAACATGTCATTGATACTATCAACCAATATCATGATAGCCATATTAGTTGACATCTTATCTAAATTGTCTTATTTAAAAAATTTGGACTGTCAAAGCTTTTTGCCTTTTGTTACTCTGGCTAGTTTATATTGTATTATATAGTACAAATCATCTCCAAAACAAGGACGTTTTAACATCTGAAGATAAATTTTTGTGTACTTTTAGTTTTCACTGTAACAATTTCTCGAGGTGAATAATGACCATATTACTCTACAGGAGAAAAAGCTTCTTCTGGAAAGAAATGGGGCACATGTTGCACGAATATCTGTGTTCGAGGTGTGTATTCTGTGCTGTTACTAAGTTGATATCATGATTTTTGAATATTTCATCGACAACTCTCCCTCTGTTTCTTTATTTGAAACATATAGATGATCTCTTTCCAGTTATATCCCTGGCATCTTGATGCACTATCGCCAACTGAGTATAATGTTATTCTGATTTTGGATGCAGACCAACAGAGTGTCCAAGAACAATCTTGTTGGTTATTGTGAGATTGATCTGTATGATTTTCTTACTAGGGTGAGATACTCTAATCTCAGGTTTTTTTTTTTTTTCCTTTATATAATGCTTTTTCATGGATTAGTAGAATTGGATCTTTAATAAATAGTATATCTGTTGCTGCAGAAACAAATGTATGAAACTCTAACAAATAAGAAGAATATTACCTCCATGAAATTCCAAATTTTAGTTCTTTGGTACCCAAAAACCATTACAATAGATCAAACTTTGGATACCTTTGGAATGGAGCATATTGCTGATCAAACTTGGATACCTTCTTCTTGTCATGAGGCCTTTAGAAGAGAATAGAATTAATTATAATGATGAGTCTCCTAGAAGGGAAGGGCTTCAGTGGGTTGGGGAAGTGGTTTGTTAATGTTGAGGAAGAGGTGGATGAAGAGAGAAGACTGTAACATGATTTTTCATTATTAAATTGCTTATGCTTTGGCATCTTCTTGGAGGAGTGAGACATCCCATATCTTGGCATGGGGTGTTTCATGCTAATGGCTGTCAAATATACATACCTGGGATTGTTAATGACCCATGCGTTTCAGCTTGTCCAAAGATGTTTTTGCCTTTATTTATATTTTAGGTTTTATAATCCCCTCCTCTTAATCTTATACCAACTATCTTGTAGGATTCAGATTCTGACATAGACGTATATGACTTGGTAGATCCGACATCTGCCGGAGAAACTGTAGGCCATATAAGTTTGTCATGTTCCATTGAGGTGCGATGTTTTTGACACTTCAATTTCAGCTGGATATAAATCCATTTGTATGCTTTAAACTCATTTCATAACATATGTAGGACCCAATGGAAACAGAAATGAGTTTTGCAAGACGCATTCTGTCTATTGTGGTAAGTGATAAATCTTTGCATGCAGTACAGTTGGCATCATATGCAATCATGCATTATTGAATCGTGTGGACTAAATATTGTTGGTATGTTTTCCATTGGCATACGAATAGCGATTCTCTTGTTCTTCTTAATCTCTTGCTTTAGTCAATTATTCAGCGAAAGTATGATATTACATATTTGTGATGCATAGGGAAATCAGATTTTGCAAATGTAACCTCCTGAATCTAGTTTCAGCTCAAAGTTAATTGTGGAAACTTCAAGTCATTGTCATGTAGTTGACAGCTTACTATGGCATGGTTAGTATAATTAAGCAAACCACATACTTGGTATGTAAAGTAATGAAGGAATAGATGAATGATGATTGTTCCCTAAAGGACAAATTGGATAAGTACATGGCAAGGACAAGGGTAAACATAGAAATATCCTGAGCTGAAAATGGCTTATTTGATTACAGCATTTCCTAAGTAAAATCTATAAATACTCTCTCGAAGCACACATATATTACACACTCACATATATATATAATGGTATCGGAACCGACTTTTACGTGCGACTGGAAAGTTGAAGAAGCTAGAATCAAAGTTACCCTACTTTATCTTGAGATGCATGAATACCAACATGTCACTTTACCTCCTATCCTCCAACTTTAAACACTACAATTGCATCTGTTCCTTTCTTATTTATACAGGACTACGACGACGATGGAAATCTTTCATTTGCCGAATTCTCTGACCTAATTGATGCATTTGGCAATCAGGTGGCCGCCACCAAGGTCTGCATATGGGAATTTAATGTGTTTCAATTGCTATTGGCTTTTCTAAGTTTCTCAGGCAGTTGGAGGTATGTTTAGTCTCTATATTTGGATGTGCCAGTCCACATCCTAGTCTGCTACTACTTTTATAAGTGACCGTCTATTCCGTAATCTGTTCAAGTGGACACGTGGGGAAGGAATTACTTTCCTACTGATTCAGCTTTGTCTTAATCTCATCCTTCATTATATGCCACCTTAAAGAGCTATTTCGAATCTTGAATTCTCTGATTATATCTGCCTCGGGGGACAAATGGAGTAGGAGCATCTCTTCTTTGATTATCTTCTATCCCACACAAATAGAGACTTGGTCTCCTTAGTGGCAAGAGATTGTAAACTTTTATAAATTTTATGTCCTTCCTTCAAGTGACCCTCATCCAGAATGGAAAAGCAGCCACTTGAGGAGCTTAAAGTCATAGACATATGCCTCTTTGTCACTCTCTCTCTCTCTCTAACTCTCTAAGTGTACATGTACATTATATATTTGTTCTACGCCAAGTTGATGGATGTAGCTCGGATGTGGTTTTATCATTAGCTCACTTCATAGATGCTGCATTAAGAATTAATGCAAGTACAAACTGAAAGCCAAAACCTCTTTCATAACAGATTGTTTATCACCATGTTCATTATCTATTTATCTTATCTGTTATTCTGTTTGTTATCAGAAAGAGGAACTCTTCAAAGCTGCTGATGAGAATGGGGATGGAGTTGTCAGCATGGATGAGTTGGCTATGCTTCTGGCTGTTCAACAAGAAAAGTAGGCTGTGAAAAAATCTTTGCATTTGGCCAAACTATGATAATTTCTGTCAAATATCATTAATTCCATATATTTCTGTATGATAGTTTAATTCTTCTCTTAGTGGCTCTGTGGACTGCCTCCTTGGGTTGGATTAGTTAACTTGTGCCCTCTAGACTGGAAACAAGTAACTGGACTATACCATGCTAATTGTGTTACTTATAACTTGCATCCTGACTGGTGGCATTGTTGTTTGCTCACATGCATGATTGTTAGTTATTCCGTCAAAACGAGCTTGCTATGCAAAACTGAAGCTTAGATACATTTTCTCCTCCCTGTTTATACATGATCATAGTTTGATACGTTAATATACTTCATTATATTTTTTCACAAGCTTCTAACTTTTAAATTTTCAGTAGCCGTAAATTGGCATCTCAGAACTTGTTGAATCTGAACTTATTCCTTGCACTATATCATATAGTGGAATTGGATCACTCTAGAAAAGGGAAGAGCAATATGAGGCAAAACTCATTAATTTTCTTTCCTGGAAAAGATGCTTAACTGACAACATCATGACTTCGAATTTCTACCCTAGGAATACACCGTACACGTATGTGCTTCTTTCATTCGAATATCAAAGTATTGGTTAACTTAGCTATTAACTTACCAGTACATCTTATAATATGCACTTCTCCTTGAAGGCTGAAAGTCAATCAATTAGAAAAGAATTGGCATGTTTATCTAATAAAGCTCATCGTCTCCCACTGGGTTTTTTCTGTTTTGTTCTGTTTTGTTTTTCTTAGTTGCCTTAATGTAAGAAATCTTTAAAATGATTAAGAAACTGTTCAATTTACAGCAAGGTCAGAGAAACTTATTTCCTTGGTATATGTATGTTACTTTAAATACCTTGGCTGCTGAATATCTAAGGATTTAGTTACTGATGAGACGTGCTAATTCTAGTGAACTTGGTTCCTGCTACTATATAGTTAGGCCGTCATTTGTGCACAATCACTTGATTGCTAGAAACTGAATTTGATAGAAACAAAATTCTGATTCTTCACCAGAGTTTCTGATGGATCTTACTTTTTTTCCTTTTCTGAAAATATTTTGAGTGCAGGGATCCACTTATTAATTGCTGCCCTGTCTGTGGTGAAATTCTTCAAATCTCGGACAGGTTGAATTCTATGATCCATTTAACCCTGTGTTTCGATGAAGGAACAGGAAATCAGGTTATGACTGGAGGATTCTTGACCGATAAACAGGCTTCAAACGGGTGAGGACTTGTCAATTTTTTATTCTCTGGCTTCAAGCTAAGATTTGCATTCACATTCTGGAGAGTCATAAGTAAAAATGAGGACACAGATATCATTGTAAAAATATGAGATCATAGAATGCGAGGGTACCCAGCTCTCACTTTTTTCTTTTCCCATCCTTATCAGTTGATTGAGAGAATTTAAATGCCATTTCCATTCTTATCATCTACCTACATGAATTCTGTAATTTCTCTCTCTGCGATAATTTTGCATCTAGTTGATTTTGGATACACAACTATTTGTCAACTATTTATACCATTTGATTGATAAGCATAATAGTGGCTAGCTTTCTGTCTCAAAATCACATTCTTCGCAGGTGGATGTTCAAAGTAAGTGAATGGGCTCATTTTTCATCCTATGAAGTTGGATTGAGGTCCGGATCAAGTGCTGCACATATTCTGGTATTCAGCATCTACATGTGCCCGAATTTTACATTTGGATTTATTTCACTGAATTTCCTTTACACCTTAGTCACTCGGCATTGTTTTACGTTTGATTTAGTCCAAAAATTGTGAGCAAATTGCTTGATATACTGATGCTCCAAACTAGTATTTCTTTTTGAGATGTATATTTCTAGTAAAATAATGGAATTTCTTCTATTATGTTGAAAACATTATCATCAAGATCTTATGTTATAGGAAATGCAGTGGTCACGTTCTTAAATCCGGGGTATATGCTTGTTTTGATATCAGGTATTTGATAGGCGAACAAAGAGACTAGTGGAGGAAATAATTGATGCCAAGATTGTTTTATCCATGAGAGCTCTCTACCAATCTAAAGTAGGACTTGGCCTCATGGACAAAGGTTGGCCTTTTATTACTGCTGACAAGAGACCGGTTGAAATATGTTGTTCGCAACAAGCAGTTTACATTTTAACTCATAAATTTGGTGTGCTTAAGAACATTTGATTATGTATATTATTCTTTTCTCACTTGTATAAATCAATTCTCGAGATCTGTTATATATGTGGTTGATTTGAGTAATTCCTATTTGGATGCAGGTGCAAAGGAACTCTTGCAAAGCATCTCCGAAAAGCAGGGCAAGAAGATGGATTCACCTGAATCTGCTAAGAATATAAAAAAATTCATTGATTCATTTCAGGTATGAGATTCTTTTTGCCCAAGCATTATGACAGCTCTGATTGTGTTTTAAGTTTGAATTATGTTTGATACCCATGATTTGAGTTATAACTATCACATGATTATAATAAATAGCTATGCTTGTGCAGTTGACTGGCATCAGTTGACTAGCTTGCTTTTAGCATTGACTTGTTCTTATATATCATTGAATTAGATTATCGACTAATTACTTCTGTTGATTATGCTTCAGGATCAGATAAGTTTCTCTGAGATCAAATATCCTTTGGAGCACTTTAAGGTGGGCAAGGATTTGAATCTATATAGCATTCAACTCTTATTTCAAGCTGTTTCTCATTATATTAACAGTTTGATGCCAATAAATTTCGTGGATTATTAGTTCAATCAGAAGTGTTAGTTTGATTTTGCTGGTTGGCTTATCTGTCTTTTAACATACTACATACATGAAAACTTATGCATTCTTAATTCTTCATTTTATGTAGAACGCGTAAGGCTGCAGTAAGAATGAAGAGTTCATTTAAATGGCTTTAATTCTCTAAACTTATGGTTGGCTTCTGCAAAAGCACTTTAACTGCTTATACTTTTCTTAGCTACCTTGGCTTTTACCAAACACTCTCTTCTACAATTTCTCACTCCAAACTCCAGCCAAATTTATTCATGTTTTGGGTAGTCTTCTTACTTATACAACACGTTTTGTAATGTATTGGTTTTCAAGATCTTATTTCAAACTCTTCCTAAAGAAGCACAAAATCCATTCAAGCATTCCCTTAAAATTCTTGCTTATCTTTGGTACTTTATATACACTAAAATGCTTGACCATTGATACAAATCGGGAAGGCAAGTCTTGCAATGATTTCATTTGTCGTGTGTGATCTATGAAATTTGATAATGTGATTCATTCCTAGCATTCTCGCTCTGTTTGTTCTTAAGCCTGCACGATTGAAATGTTGCCCTGTTCCTTACACTTCATTTCAATTGATTTGTTCATTTTCATTCATCTAATTGGGTGCTCACCAATTCCTTCCTTGCTTCTTCTACCCCCTCAGACGTTATTTGTTCGCCTGTTAAGTGTTTTTCTACCTATTTTCATATATTATTTATTTTCCTGGTTGCAGACATTCAATGAATTTTTTATAAGAGAGTTAAAACCTGGTGCGAGGCCGATCACCAGCCCTGAATGCGACGATATTGCAGTATGTGCGGCTGATTGCAGGTTGATGGCATTTGAAACTGCTGAAGATTCAATGAGATTTTGGATTAAGGTAAGTACTTGCATGTCAAGACTCCTCAGAGCTCCTCTTTATGTTCTGTGTATACTTACGTGCATGTAGGATCCAGCTGGTCATCCATCCTGTAAGTCTTTGCAAGATGAATTTTGAGTTATCAACTCTGTAAGAATAATCATAAGAAGTCTCTCAGTGCTTCAGATCGCTAGTAAAATTTGCTGATCCATTGTTACTATTAAAGCTTGTGGCCATCTCATCTTTATTTAGAACTTCTATGTAATTTTCTTCCTCCTGGAAGCATTCAAGAAAATTTTGGATAACTGGTTAGAGGGACTTAGCACAGAATATGTGGAGGTCTTATGTAGGAGACTAGGAGTGTTTCAACCCCCAACCCCCTTTAAATCTCCAGATATACCACTGTCATGTTGAGTCTTACTCAGAAACACTTCTGTCGCGCTAGGGCCGGAAATTTTCTTTACAAGGTCTCCTGGGGACTGAAGCATGTTCCAATGCCTTCATTAATGGAAGTTTAGTAATATTCCGCTTGGCGCCACAGGTAATATTCTGTCAATTCCTTTTCTTTTTTAGCACATTTTGTGAAAGTTTGAGTTGTGAATTTCTCATTGTGCTGGAGCACATCTTAATTTTTACTGAATTCAGTCCTTCCACATTATTGCAGGATTATCATCGTTTCCACATTCCTGTTTCTGGGACTGTTGAGAAAGTTGTGGAGATACCTGGATGCTTATACACGGTACTCCTGGACTTCCAATATATTTCTTCTCATATTGTCCTGCTTATCTTTTATTTATTCTTGTTTCTGCTCTCCATCATTAAGGTAAACCCAATTGCTGTGAATAGCAAGTACTGTAATGTGTTCACTGAGAATAAGCGCGTCGTATCTCTACTATCAAGCAAAGAATTTGGAAAGGTTTGTCATCTTAAGCTTTGATCTATACTATTTTTTTGTCAGAGAATATTATATTTAGGCTATGTTTGGTTTCAGAGTTCACAGTTCATTTAACTGGGACTGGTGGTATCTGCTTATTAGACTTGTTGCAGTAACTTCATTGCTTTCTTAAATTTTACCAATATGTTAATGTAGTCTGGGATTATGGATGATCTTTAACGTCGTAATGGGGACTCATTGTCAGTCTAAAATTAAATGCCCTTTGAAGTAGTTTATGGACATTCAATTTCGTCTGGTAATTGGCGAGAGTTCACAGTTCATTTAATTGGGACTAGTTGCAGACTTGTCGCAGTAACTTCATAGCTTGCTTAAATTTTACCAATATGTTAATGTAGTCTAGGATTACGGATGATCTTTAACATTGTAATGGGGACCCATTTTCAATCTAAATGTCCTGTAAAGTAGTTTATGGACATTCATTTTTCATCTGTAATTGGTCAACTAGAGGTTTACCCATGTTGGAATTTCTTACATATATATATATTTCTCTACTTGTGCACATATCATTAATTGAAGTTCTTGGAACCTGTATAATGACTTAACGGCATGTACCTAATAGTTCGTTTTGTCTTTATGTTGTCTTTTTTCTTTCTCCACACGACTTTGCAAATCCGGATGCAGTATCTAGTTATAATAAGTTATGATTTCTGATTCTTGTATTAAGGAAAAGATTGATCATAGCTCATAGATGTTATGTCTAGAATATTCTGTTGTAATCTTTGATATCTTCTTGTAATCTTGTACAACAAGTCTTGTACTCATTGTGTATATATATATATATATCAATAAAAATCACAAACACCAACAAGGTGATTTACATTATATCTTGGCTATAATATCACAGAAGGAAAAGTAATGTTAGTTTATCTTGACTACAGGTAGCTTTCGTTGCGATTGGTGCAACCATGGTTGGCAGCATCACTTTAAATAAGAAAGAGGGTGATTGTGTGAAGAAAGGAGATGAGGTTCGTGATAATAGACTACGCAATCTCATTTTCAGCTTCATGCCAAATTTTATGTGTACTCTATTATTCTTATGATATCTTTTTTATGCAGTTTGGATATTTCTCCTTTGGCGGAAGTACAGTTATTTGCGTCTTTGAGAAGGTTAGCCAAGACCTTTCTTTAGATGAAGAGATTCACATACATTTTACTTCGAGTCTTTGGAGTGGTTTTGGTGAAATTTAAAATCAATTTAATATGGAGCCATTTAAAATCAAATCCTTGGAAGTAAAACTTGGGGGAAATCTTCTGGTAGTCGTAACTATAGTTGTCTCTGCTCCCCATAAACATAAGTTGTTGAAATTTTGCAGGGTAGGATCAAGATAGATGAGGACCTTCTGGAAAACAGTTCAAGACAACTTGAGACCTTAGTTCGCGTTGGAACTCAACTGGGTGTCTCTATTTAAGCTGCAGATAGAGAGAGAGAGAATCAAAGGTGGAGCAGCCCATGCTTATACATGGTGGGTGTGAGAGGTATTGTCTTATCCAGCAGCGTGAAACAACTGACGACTTGTTCATTCTTCCTTATTCGTTATATATGTGACACTTGAAAATGTTTTTAACATTTAGAATCATCTTATTACAGTTTAATCTTTGCATCATAGCATATAAAAGATGTGTGTTTTCTCCCTTGCAATACTTTTGCCCCTGTACCTAGTTTTGTTCTCCTCCCTGTAATTTTTGGGTATAATAATTTAATTAAAAAAAAGTGGGGGGGTTGAGTATGTCAGAAAAACAGCAGTATATTCCTTAATAGGAAACAAATGACATTCTTTCATTTCTAAATTACTTCAACCTAGTACTTTGAAATCTGTCTCACGGTTACATACCCCTACTGCACAACAAGAACTTCCGACCCAACACTAGGTTTTCTACACTGTAATCACTTATAATTAATCATTAACAAAACCTCAATATGTTCTACCATAACCTCCTGCGTTGTACTGGTACCCCCCTTGTTGTACCTTGCCATAACCTACCTGTGGCTGCACCCCATCTCTTGCATATTGCTGCCACATCAACTGCTCCTCCACCAGCATCCTCTGCTTCTTCTCCAACTCCGACATCTGCACGAATGGTGGTGGAGGTATGGCGAGGGAGGCGGCAAAGGGGTCTGTATTCACAGACGAGCTGGCGGCACCACCCTCGGCTGATGGTGGTGCCGGCAATGCCAACATGGCGGGTCTCCCGGCCGACCCTAGGGCAACGCTACTGGCACTTCCTGTGGCGACTACACCCGACGAAGCCACTGCCTGTGCCAAGGCTCCTTGTTGGTACATACCATCAAGAATCATGGTATCTAGACCTCGAGGGAGTGATGCCTTCTGGTTTGACAAATGGCTTGCAGATTGAATTAATGCCATTTCCCAATCGCCTGAAGACGACTCTTTGAAGGCTTCCCATGGTGTGGTGGTGCTTTCTGGTGCAGGGGCAGCTAGACCACCGTCGAATAAGGCTAATGCGAGCTTATCTCCGTGTTCTTGTGTAGTTGGTGCATCTTCACCCAGGTTCAATAAATCTCCTGCTTCTTGAGTTTTTGGTTTCTCTTCTTCCGGCTCTTCAACTTCCTTTACTTCGTCTTTCTCCTCTTCCTCATTCTTGATTTCTTCTACAAAGTCTTCTGGTGGTGGCAATGCCTTGATCGAATTCATATCCTGTTCGGGCTCAACCTCTTCAACGGTCTCGGGCTTTGGCACTGGGCTTCCCGCCCTCTTGATATTCACCATACCGGGTTTTTCGCGAATGAATTCTTCCATCATATCGAGTCTCTTTTGTGAGATTTTATCGACTTCAGGATACTCAGAAGAGCGTGCGATTCCAACAGACTTGCACCATGCATAGAAGGCATCGAGTTCATCGTATTGCTTCGAAACACGTGCGAAGATCTCGTACACTTTGGTCATGTCGGGTACTTCGAGCTGCATGAACCGTTCGATCAAGACACCAAGAATCTCGGTTATGTCGTAGCTTAGCTGGAAACTCTCTCTCACGATGGGATAGAGTGCGACGTACACAACCCTGTTGTCCCTTGCAGCACCTGTGTAGAAAAATCACAGATCGATTATGGAGTTTAAGACATGGGAAGAAATGAAGATGGCCAATTATGTACCTGTTGGCTTGCATGCTAAGAACCTTTCAAGAAGCTGCATGAGATGATTAATCCTAGAAAATATCCTCTCAATATTCATTTCACGGAGAGGAGTACCCCTCACAACAATGGCGGTGGATGTGGCGGCAGGGGCGGCCGTTTCATTATCACCACCCTCTTCTTGCTCCTCCTCCGCTTGATAACCATATCCACTGCGGTACCCCCTGCGGCCCTGCATCTTGAACTCGAGCTGCTCATCCAAATACAGCGCGTAGGTGCGCACAAACGCCGAGTAGTCCCACGCGTTAGACTTAGCCGAAGTATCCCTGAAATCGGACATGTTAAGGAGGCGGGTCCCACGCCTGGTAGCAAAGAAGATCTCCTGCTCGTAGGCAGCGTCTCCCTCCGCAAGGAGGCGTTGGATGAGCATGAGGGTTTTGAGGGCGACGACCCAATTCTTGGTCTTGTTAAGGCGTCTGGAGATGGTGCTGACGCAGGCGCTCACAAAGGTGCGAGAGTAGGTCGTGAGGTTCAAGATCTCGCGGATGTAGCGCTCGTCGGGAGGGTACTCTTCGTGGCGCGTGGCTTTGACAATGGCGACGTCTAGGTCGGCGAGGGAGGCGCTGCTGCCCACCTTGGCCAAGCTGATGCTCGTCCGGTCTTTCACTGCTCCAATGGCTTTTCGCAACTTGCTTGGAGCCATGTTTGAAGCTTTTTTTATCTTTTATAATATTATCTTTTATCTTTTTTTCTTTTCTTTTGATTGAATCGCAACTTCTTCAAAACCTAACACAAATATCACTTAATAGGCACCATATTCAATTGTGCATGTGCGTGTATATAGTGCTAATATATAACCTCATATTCTATTTCTTAGAGAGTCAATTTAACACACAGTAATACTATTTTGTGCTTAATTTGGCTCCATAAGAAACCCGAGATTGGGTATTATATAAGCAAAATGCATTATTACGCTTCTGAAATATTATGTTTTGTTCTATTGAGCCCCTATACTTTTATTTGATCACATTAAGTCATTGAAATTTAACTTTCTAAGTATTCATCGAGCTGAGAATTTGAAACTATTCTCATATTCAGTTGTAGTTCATTAGAACAAACGAAGATGAGATTCTGCCGATAATTGCTATCATTGCACCAAGAACTAATGAGAGAATTCTTTCACTCTTTTTTTTTCGTTTAACATCATTTAATATTGTTTCCAAATTTTATTATTTTGGATGACCATTTGCTTA
>JAUEKW010000005.1:771280-803115 GCA_032274785.1 Ajuga reptans
AGGGTAATGATTACAATCATCCACTTGCAAATGATTGTACATTGACTAAGTTGACCAAAAATAAAAAATTGTACATCTATCAAACAGGACTCTTTTTATGGGACGGAGGGAGTATTATTTTGCCCATACATGAATATATATTAATTACATTACTATTCGTATAACTCATTACACATTATCACGACCGCGCAACACCGGGGTAAAGTACTAGTAAGGAACATTTTCATGTTCATTAAGCTGTTAAAAAGTAATTTCAGGCCTAAGACACTACTAAAGCTAGGCTTTAGCTGATTAGCTCTTCTTACTACACAATACTTACAGCCGCAATAGATCTCTCAATCAAAACGAGTAATTCATGTTTTTCTTTTGTAAATAGTGAACATAGAAGGTAGATTGACAAAAAAAGCCCTGCGTCGTAGAAATGGCGAGCAAAGGTATTTCCATCACTTGTCGTGCATTTCTGTTTTCGGTAGTAAATCCATTCTCCTGAATCTGAAATTAAACCTAATGCCTGCACAGAGAGAGAGAGAGAGATGTTAGAACAGGAAATGCCAGCTTTTACTCATTATTGATATCTAATCGGGGCGACAAAGTTACCTCTCGAGTTCCTTGAGAAAAATTTCAATATCTCATCAATTATTATTACCTGCAATGGAGAGTCATGTGGAAACATCAAGAACTGATGTTAAAGCCATTACTCGGGGACTTCTAAGGAGTCCGGAAGCAGAACTAATTTCTCTTACTTGTTCAGATTCAGAAATCGGATGCTAAGATTCCAAATCCGTTATCGTATTTCAATTATATTAAGATGAGGAAAACATATTTGATAGCAGACTGAAGATTAAGAAAGATTCAGTAATTAATCATTTTAAGCTATAGAAATCTTTATTCAGCACACATTACTCCTAAGCGAATTGATAATTTTGGCAGTAGCAACAATCAAATTTGTATTTCATATTATTTTTCCTTTGTCGACACCAAGGATAAAAATGTAACGCACCCTAGCATCCCTCCCTGTAGATTTTGACTGAAAAAAGGAGGCTTCTTCAATTTTCAACAAACGTTTTCGTCTAAAAACAGTGCCCAAAAGAGGGCAACTAGATATGGTGAAAGACACTTCAACTTGTAATGGAGGCACTTAGCAAGGCAAAGGGAGCAGGCCCCCACCTCCCCCCAGTTTTTCTCTTACAAATACCAATCATAAGTGACGGTATTGATCAAAACTGGTTTGCAAAATAGTCCTACACATCTCTTTTTTCAATTTTTTCTTTCTGTGTTGTATATGCACATTATCTTTGCTTCAAATTCTTGATTCTGTTTACTCTCCATATATATATGGTTTTTCAGTGTAAAGATCATAGTCATCTGAATCTTCAGTTTAAAAATGCGTAGCAAGTCTCTGTTTAATAACTCAAAATATGCTAGCAATGCCAAACTCAAACAAAAGTTGCTTAAATAAAATGTTGCAGCGGGGGACTCTTTTCATGAAGTTATTGACCGGGGTTGAAAGGAACAGGCACCTTAATAAGATGAAATCATTAACTTAGGTATGTGAAGTAACATACAAGCAATTTTACAGAATGGTCTCGGAATACACAAGCAAGTTAACACACACAAAATGCAAATGCAATATAATTATAGCACCATATAAGTTATTGAAGATACTGTACACTTACAGGAAAAGAAAGATATAAGACAACAGTCCATTCAGCCCAACTTAGTGGTGCCACCTGCACCAAAACAAATAATAAATAAAATAAAACAAATTCACCGTCTCAATGTCCAAAGTGGGGGGGAGAAGGGGCTGGGGGAAGAGAGAAAATCAACTTCTAAAAGATGGAGGATATGAACTTACAGAGAAAAGAATAGACAGTGGTTCCACGTATAGGATCAGCACATGAAGCAACATTGTCAGAAGAATAGATCCAAGAAGCCATAAATTACTCCAGGGGGGTATGACTCTAAAAGTTGAACAAAAAGCAATCAGCCATATAGTCTTATATTTTGTGCCATTTCATAACTTTTTGGCTTATGGTAGAAAAGCATGTACAAAGTATCAGATGATTATAATGTTTTAAAGGTAAAGCTCAACTTGGCCAAGGTTTATTCTATGTGCATATTCGTGGTCCAATAAGCCAATAACTAAATAAATATTTTGGATATTAAAATACTTATATACACACATTGAGCGTTTTCTAGAGTTGATCTTTTTTAGAGGGAGAAAATGTGGAAGAGAGTTACTGGAGAACTGAAAATTTAGCCTAGCTTGGTGTTTGTGGCAATGCCCACACCTCACCCTCTACAGTTTATGCGATGAGGTGTTTCATATTATAAGTACATTTGATTTTGACTTTTCATAATATCACTAAAATATGATGAGAGTACAACGTCTGAGACAAATATATTTAAAGTTATGACCACTCAAGTAGGAAAATTCAATGTGTGCCAGTTAGAATTTTTTTTTAGCAAGTTCATGTGCATTATTACCTGGATACAATGCATGTGATGTGATATGCAAGCATGGATCAAGATTAGATGTTGGTGTTAGAATACCAATGTTCTATAAATTAAATGGTATACATATGAATGTTTGAGGGAAGGATATTGCAATAAGACATAAGCTCAATGCAAGATGTGGGAGACAGTGCAATGTTTCAGAAACCTACGGTAGATACATGCTTTACTTTCCTTTGGCGGTTGAACTACATTATTACCATTACCTCATTTAAATATGACATACTGATATTCTTCACATGCTAGCTTCAAAGGCAGCATACATAAAAGCTACACACTCAAATTAGGGGTGGAGCAACAGAGAAATTCTGAACAAAAAGTTGACGTTGCAAAATAAGCTACCCATGGGTACTCACAAGAGTGATTGGTTTTCACTGAGGTTGTTCAATGCATTGAACATCTCGACGACGACAAGCACAGTCATTGAAACAGTTGATGGATGTCGATCACTAAACACAGTGCAAGGATAGTTTGTATCCCTTGTTGAGCAACTGTCAAAATTCCTCTGTAAGTTTATACAAGAATTAGTCCAACGTGCTGGATTATATGGATAAACAAGTTCAAACATCCATGTAATTAGTTCGTGAAGAAATTGAATCAAATATCATGAAGACATTGGATCAGATATCTACCTCTAAATCCAAGATTAAAAAATAGTCCTCTATCTCCCAATCTATTGGTTCTCTTTGACATCACAATGTGGCCCGGTTAAGCAGTTATAAAATTTTGGTTTAGGAAACGGTTAATATTTTAGGAATTCAAGATATACAACTATGATAAAGTTGAAGAAAAGAGGAGTTCTCAGCAGAACCATGACCAGAATGAAGTTTATGATAAGAAGAGTGAGAACTTTCATTAACCAAGACTGACATTGTTGACCAAAACTTACCAGTTCCGAGTACAGCAATTTAGGCCCATTATCAGAGTAAAGAAACCACCACACAAATCCAGCGATAGTAGCAAGCCCGACGTATACTACACCAACATAATCCCATCAATAACAAATATAAGCAATAGCATTTTCAATTTAACATTCTGTAAACATGCAGATGATGAGTTTATATATAAAGTTAATGTGGATAAATGAACATTATGTTGACTGGGCAAATGACGACAATAACTCAAGGTACACATAAAATTTTCCGTATAAACAGAACAGATCAAAGTCCATACATCAGATTCTCTAGTTATCAAACAAATATTGTACCAACTCAGGGGTACCTGAATTAAGTATGCCGTCTAAAAGAAAATGGACTATAAATTGAAGTATTGTTACTACAGAACGGGAAGGAACATGCATATCATTCATCAAACATGCCATTTAGATTCACTTTATTCTTGTTGAGATTTAGTAAAACCTAGAGTCTTTCATCTTGCGATAACTGATTATGCTGACTATTAAGTATAAGACTTTAGATATTTATGGTGATAGTTTCTTTACGTACACATAGAAAAGATAAAATGTAAGTACTGAAGACAACATAGAAGACCCTTATTTTCACCAACAGTAGTTCATGCTTAATAATTCCACAAACACAATGAAAGCTTTTACCAACCTTGTAACATGGTGAAAGCCCAAAAATCAAGAGAGAAAGACAGAGAGTGGGGGTGGGGAGAAAAAGAAAGAATGATAGCAGCTATGCAACAGATAAGGGAAGACATCCAAAAGTACCTCCAATAACTAAATAACGGAAGAACAGCCATCCACTGACAACAGCTTCATTGACCTGTAACAGACATGTTGATAACTGATTAAAGAAATTCATTTCGACAAAATTAAGTGCATGAACTATTTCAAAGGTATAGTGAATTAAAGAATACTTCAAAATTTTAAACATCACTCAATGAGACCAGTAAGATAATTTAATGTTATCATACAGATAACGAGGACATTGTCATAAACGGCTACTATAAGCTACAAGTGTGATAACAGCCTAATAGCAGATAATAATTTTCCCTGGCCATAAACTCACAGCCAGTTTCTGCGGAGTTAGAAGACAGTATTCCATTTCGTACGACATTTTCAGCAAAACCTAACAATAAAGGCAATATTCCATAAAATACTGATTTTCATAGGAAATTATGTGATTGGCAATCAGAGGACAGTGATAGAGATTGTAGTCTGTAGAAGCAGGCTTTGCCCATTTGGCGAGTCAGTGACTGTAAACTAAAGGGTGAATACAGGAAACTAAAACTAATTTTCTTCCTGCCTCCCTCTTCTTCCACAACGTTATTTATATAATATTATTCCTACTATTATGCCTTAATTAATTTTCTAATATTATTCCCACGAACAAAGTGCTGATTCTTCTGCCCCAATTAATATGCTGAAATTATGCTTAATTTCCTCATTAATCCAAAAGGAAATGGCTTGATTACCTCCATGAGATAATATAGGCTATATTCCAGGTATGATTGAAACCCGAAGAGTTCCTATTTTATTCTTCTGGCTATTTTATATTTATAGCATTAAATAGAGAGACAGAACTCAACTCTGCTGTATATGTGTGTCATTGGAGGCACATTTCACTATCTTTCCCATTGCGTGTGGTAAATTTTACGTATTCAAAATGAAAATTATGGAAACCTATCACATCTTAAAATCCTTGAAGAGAGTTCTGCCTCTTCCGTCATTTCTTTTCTGACCTGACAATCCTCTATCCTCTCTATATAAAAGAAAGCCATTTGCTTAAAAAAGTAGTCCCATTCCTTTAATGAAGTTTGCATTTTCTTTTTTTCTTTTTTTTCTTTTTTTTCATTTTTCTCCCTTGAACATGAGAAAGACTGAAAATGAGAACCAAGGAACAAGAAAAGAAGATAAAGAGGAAAAAAAATTTAGCACAATGAAGATAGAACTACTACCTCCATCCCACAAAGATAGGCCTATTGTTTTTTTCACACATACTAATAAATGATAATATCGTTAGAGCATTAATTTTAGCTATATTTTACTTTTATACCCCTATATATTATTTGTTGTTCAGACACTTTTTGTTGATATGGAGAATACGAAGACACATTAACTACGGGCAAACATGTAAATGAAAAATTAATGAAATGCTTAATTTGGTAAGTGGTCTATCTTCGAGCGACGGAAGTAAATGAAAACTAAGTCTATCTTTGTGGAATTGTGGGACAGAGATAGTTATCTTCACACATTAAGAAATGATAGTTAATATAGTCAAAGCATTAAAGTTTAGCTCTATTTTACTTTTATACCCCTATATATAATTTATTGTTTAGACACTTTTTGTTGATATGGGAGAATACGAACACACATTAACTAATGACTAGGGGCGAACATGAAATTGAACAATTAATGATTAATGATATGCTTAATATGGTAAGTGGTCCATCTTCATAAGACATAAAGATAATGAAAACCAAGCCTATCTTTGTAGGATGGCACCAGTAACTTTTCCTAAATAAGTTCATCTCAGTGATACATTTAACAATCATGGAGCATAAAGGAAAACACCAAACATCAACTTAATTTTGCAAATACCACAATGAGAAACAAAAATTGATAATCAACAGGAGAAAGGCATCCAAACAGTTCGTGGCAAACACTATCACAGATGAACAAATAGAAAATTGAGATGACCCATCTTCCTCGCATAATTTTGAATACCTTGCGGGGTTTAGTCTTCATAACATCAGAATCTTGTTTATTAAAGCCAATAGCAGTTGCAGGCAAGCCATCCGTCACCAAGTTCACCCAAAGCAACTGGACCTATAAGGAACAGAGACATGGTCAAAGGATATGGTAAGATGCATTTTGGACTTGAAAACTAGTCTCAATTAATTTAAAGGTGAGAAGAATAAAAACAAATGCACAATTACGGCACCCATGGAATTAAATCTACGATGACACAGAGTAAATGGTGAAACAATTAACTCACAGGCACAAGAGTGTCAGGGATTCCAAGCAAAGCAGCCACGAAAATGCAGACAACTTCACCAATATTTGACGAGATCATGTATCTGATGAACTGCTTCGTGTTATTGTAAATAGCCCTTCCCTCAGCAACAGCCTGATCAGGAAACAAGACATTGCTCACAAATAATACAAAGAGAACTCAAAATAATGGAAGAGAGGGAAGGTGCAGCTCTTACTGCAACAATTGTCGCAAAATTGTCATCTGACAAAACCATATCCGAAGCACTCTGGAAGATCAAATATGGGTACAACACTAATTCAGGAAGCATTATTGCACACAATGATTAAAGAGAAATTCAAAACCAAAAATACATTGTCATCTAACTGTAATATATCCAAGCATAAAAATGAGAAATCATTCTTGGAAGTACTTCAAACCAGATATGATACAAGTATAACGGACAAGAAGTCTAAAATGTCGTGCTATCAACCAGCAGTAATACAGCAATATCCACCGCGCTTTAGCTAATTTTCAATAGATCAGAAAAGAGAAAGAGCTATTTCATTGTCACATGATAAGTCAAAGTTACATTCACCACTGGCAGGTCTTATCCAAGTCTCTGAATGAGAATGAAATTGATATTGTTAGAGCTGCTAGAAAAGAGAATACCTTTGCTACTGCAGTGCCGGATCCCATGGCAATACCGATGTCTGCTTTTTTAAGTGCAGGTGCATCATTAACTCCATCTCCAGTCATTGCAACCTTAGAAACAGAAATTAGTGTATGTAATTAATTAGAGACAGCGGACACAGATTAAATAACTGAAGACATTGCTCATGCAGAAGGGATAAAACCACTGTAATCATGTACTTCTCTAGTGAAAATGAAGACTTGAAAAAGCTCCCTATTTCAAATGACAAACAGAGATAGATGCCAAGAAAACTTTTACCATTGAACCCCATTGTGATCTAGCATTCAAACTGAGACATGGTAATTAACATGAAAAAAGAAAGCTTGGTAAATTTTGTTATAATTACAGTCAGTATATCCCCATGGATATATTTAATTGATATAAACAAAAGATTCACTGGCAACATTCTCAAGAAAGATTCCTTGATTTCATGCTGTTGTTTACTGAACATTTGGAAACTACAGACCTGTAACTGACTACTATGTTTAGTTTTGATCTTTACCAGTCAAGAGAAGTTTTGGGTTCAGGATCTCAAGTTGTGTGAGAATCATAGTCCTTAAATAATACAATTTTCTTTTCCTTTTCTCTTTCCTTTTTTTTTTGGATGTTGCAAATTACAACCCAGTCAAGGCCTTGAGTCAGTGATTCCTCATACTATATAATTAAGAGATCAAGTTGTAGATGCAGCCTTGTCAGTGTTGTGTAACCAATTGGAGCCAAATAGTCCAAACAATCTGGTACATTAAAAGAATTTTGAAATTTGATATCCTAAGGTGGTCACCAAGGCTACCAAAAGTAATTAGTTTGGTGATGGTAACTCTGTTAAGCCAAGTGATTGACAGTCAAATCGTCAGACTAATTGCGTTCAACTGAATTATAGGATATCTAAGCACCAAATTCAGAGATTCCATCCAGCAGATCTGATCAAAACGTCATGATGGAAAACCTAGTGAAGGTAAGGATCGATTCAACAATATTAACATTATATTCTTCATCAGATCAATATTGCAACTACTCCTCTACATCTGTAACTGGTCACAGTTCAATGGCAAAGCACAAAATGTTGTAGAGTGACTAGTACTGCCACATTGTTTAGCACTTAGGAAATACAAAATAAGGATCAGTAAGAAGCTTTTCGCGGAGTTGAATAGAAGTATAATAGCCATTCTTCTATGAAAATGATAAGCAAAAGAGTACCACTTCATTTTGATGTTGTAATGCTTCAACAAGCATTCTCTTGTGAGATGGTTCAACCCTACAAAAATATGAATATCCATGTAAATCTAGTAGAATCTAAAAAGCGTGGGGATTGGGGGGGGGGGGGAAGAGAACCTCCTACAAAGGGCAGATCATGTGCACAAGAAAACTTTGGGTAATACCTGGTGAAAATTGTCATTCTCTGCAATGCCATTGTCTTTTGCGATGCTGGAAGATTCTCGAACTCGGAAGCAGTATACGAAAGCCCCGCAAAGTCGTCCATGTGATCAAATGCACCAATTCTTTTGCACAATGATTCAGCCGTGGTCTATATATATGTGCGAACTCCGACATAACTCAGAGATTTTCTCATATAAAACATAACAGCTCAAACAAGGAATTTTAAATCATCTCATCTGAACAAATAATATCTTATACTTTTACCTTGTTATCTCCGGTGACCACTATAACACGTATGCCAGCAGTCATACAAGAAATAATAGCATTTCGAACTTCCTCCCTTGGTGGATCAAGCATGCCAACCTTTTCATATAAAAGAACATACGAACAATAATATAAGAATGTGACCGGCAATAGCTATAATGTTAAAGCAATCACCACCATCAAACTGAACAAAAGAAACTCAAAGAAGAGTTTCCACTTCTATATATCTAACAACCACTACATAACATATCAAGTTACTCAGAATACAACTTTAAGCAGAAAACTCAAGAAATGTGCTATACAGAAGAGAAAGCATACCAACCCAATAAATGTAAGATCATTTTCATCATCAAAAGACAGAGCTTTCTGCCCCAGTGGCATCCTTTTCAAGGCTAGAGCCAAGCATCTCAAGGTTTCATTTCCTGCAAAACTAATTAGACGAAAATGTATCTACCTGTAAGATAATAATCATAAAAAATAAATTCTGTAAGGAAACTGTAAGATAAGTCAATTAAAAGGAAGAGCTTGGCAACGTAGAGTTTATGAAAAAGATTGAGATAGACGATATATACATTCAAATAATACCCTCTTTCAATTAATAAATGATTCCAGAATATATGTCCGTAATGGAGGCTTTTGACACTCTAGTGGAACCCCTTGACTTCCAATTTTGCAACATAAAGATATATAACAGCAGGCTGATCCATTTCTTTGACGATATTAAAGCTTATATGCGAAACTTCTAAGCACAAGCACGCAGAGCAGTCAGACACAAGCTAAAATTAAGTTTCGCATTAAAGGCATCTTAACTTAAAAAAGCATATTAGAGATGAGTAAATTAATGTGAGTAACATGCTATATCAATAGGTTGTAGAGTTTTGAGTGTAATGCAGGTAAAAGATTATCCAGCTATAGGAAACAAACAATATATATTGAACTACTACATTGTGGCATTTTGCAAAAGTGTCGCATCCATTAAGCCAGCAACATGTTTGTTGGAAAACATTCCATAAACCAAGATCGTTTAATATGCATGTGGTTTAAGGGTGCGCTTGATGTGGGGGTTTTGAGGGATGGGGAATGGGAATGGGAATGGAACCAAAAGTAGTGCTTGGTAAGCACACCACTATGGGTTTTGATTTCCCATTGTTGGGTATTGGGCCATTCCCCTCACATGAGGTGTATGAAACCGAATACCCACGTCTATTGCCAAATCCTTTCCCATTCCCGCAAAGTTACCAAGCACCCCCTAACTCCTCAACCCAGTATTATCTTTGGAATAACTCTAATTCCCTCTCATACATAGAGGAGGCAAATTGCAGTGATAATTGGACAACAGTTCCCACAACCACCAACAGTTAGCAATTATACCACTTTACCAAAATGGCTAACCCAGCAGAAGAATGTAACCCTCCCTTGCAAACAGCAGATCCAAATGTTCTCTAAAACAAATATCAAATAAATATGCCTCTTAACTAATCGTATAATTTCGCAAAATGCTTGAGAGTCTCTATGATAATTTACTAACCGAGTTAGTGGACCAAAGTACTAGAGAAAATTCCATCCGAGCACCAAGAAGATGGACCAAACCTGTGGAATTTTGTCTCTATCTCAGATCTAATTTCAGATGTTAGATGAATTGTTGAACCATCGTCGTTGCACATAATATTTGTGCATCTAGGAAGAATACTCTCGGGAGCACCTTTTGAGAACATGATCTGTATCTGCTTCCGGTTACAAAGCACGCTCATCATTTTCCGATCACGAGTGAACTCCAAGACTGAGACCTACAAGCACAAGAGTTTCAAGCCAATGCTGTTGGACAAACTACATTGACAAAAATATATACACTGCATGTTAACAAAATGAGCATAACTTGAGAGGAGCTTCTTTGACTCCTGGATATTTTTTGTATTTCCTCAGGGTTACTCCTTATCCTTGGAAATGGACAGGGAAAATCATAAAAAATTGATCATGCGGTATAATGAGGATCAGAAATAACTTGATTTGTCAAAGCAACTTAAGATGGTAATACCACGATATGATTGGTTGGAGTACCTCGTTGATAGATAATTGTATATGGTGTCTTTTCATCTAGTAAGTTCAGTTAATTTACAATACCTAATGCACTATCCATTATGTCGGACTTAAAGTTGAATATTAAAAAGTTAAGAAAGAAATCTAACTGGCCATGTACAACATACTACAAAACTCAACAATGTCATAGGCAACAGATTTCTACACTTATAAGCTTGCAATTGAATGAATGGACTTAGCTATGAATTTGGGAGATGAATTTGAATCCACCATCAAACACACTATTGATTAGTCAATGAAGTGCGTGTAGTGTGTGTGGTGTTTGTGTAGTGTGTCTAGTGTGTGTGAAGTAATGTGTTTATTGTGTATTGTGTGCGAAGTGTGTATGTGTGTATTGTGTGTAGTGTGTGTGTAGTGCGTGTAATTTGGTTGCGACTTATACGATCTTAAGAAAATAAGATGCATTATAGGTACTTATATTTTTGGAGCTTATAAGCTCTAAGAGCTTTACATCTTATAACTTGTTTAACATCTTATTTTGGCACACACATTTTAAGAGCTTATAAGCTCCTAACATCTTACAAGATGTTTTAAGGAGCTTATAAGCTTACCAACAACCTCTTAGTTCCAGACTTTGAGGCATTACCTTAAAATATAAAGCAACCTTGTCATTTTGAAACTTTACATGCGTACCAACAAAATGTCACGAAAGGGAAAAAAAAAATTATATATATATAACAAGAATACCAATATATACACAGAAAACAACTCCTCAAGATACGTCTCATATTCAGCTAATTTAAAAGCAAAGGACAAGAGGGTACTAAAACAGAATTACGAGAAACCATTAAAACTTTGCCTGTCTTGAAAAACTGTGGTAATCCGTAATAGTAATCATTGGTAGGAACAAACCTTTTTGAATTGGTTCTCCCAATACCGATTGCAGTATGATGCGCGCTCATGCTTGGACAACATATTAAGAGCCGAAGGCATAGAATCAAAACCAGGAAGTCCGATCTGGTGAATAAGATAGAGGAACACAGACTCAAATTAGACAAAGGAAATGCAGGGTAAGATGGTTTAATTTTGACGTGAGAGATGGAATAGGCTGCAGCAGCCAGAATTAGTAGGAATAAGATTGCAACCAACCTTTTCAGCCAGTACCCGAAGTGCTACTTCAGTCGATTCACCAATCTTTTCATAACATCTCTTATCTGGGTTGTATTGAATAACAGACTCATTGCAAAGGGCTGAGCACATTGCTGTATGTAGGAGACAATGAAAGTTTGCTGGAAGTTCAAGCTGCATTATGCCCAAGTAAAGAAGTTCATTTCATAAATGAGCCAATAATGATGCTGACAACATTGACATAGACAGGTTTAAACTTGACACTCAAAAACAACGTTTTACAGAAGAGTCTGAAACAGGGTCCTTGAGAACAGTACACAGACAAATTTCAGACGTGTAATACTATAAGTAAGTTTAGAGTCATAATATTAACAAACAATATATTTACAAGAAGGAATGCTTGTTTTGAATTAAGTAATGTAGCACAAATGCATCGGCCCATTCTAGATATTTGAAGATTAGATTTCAAAAGCTTGACCAGAAAAGGAAAATAGATGACAAAATTTTGATCAAAGATTAAAACAATAAAATAAATGAAGATATCTGTGACCAGAAAAACTACCTGCACCTCCGTAGTGCTGTCAGATATAGTACCTTCTGGTGCATATGTTGTGCCACTTATAGTGTATTCCGCTACAACTGGAACATTATTTGCAGAGTGCAGCACAGATACCTGAACAGTAAAATTAAATGTTACACCTTATATCTGTCCTTTGGTACAGCTAAATCACAACTTCTCTCTGAAAAAACCTAAAAAAAAAAACGCAAAAAGGGGGATCATGTTCCTTAGGCAATTTAAAGTAACAATGCCATTTGGGAAAAGATGAGAAAAGAATCAAATCTGCCAATGAAATAACTTTAAGATTACTGGGGCATAATGAAATAAATCATGCAAATAAAAATATGTATACTTCAGAACATGGACACAAAAACATAAACAAAAAATACAGTTGAACATCTAGAAACAATCATCAGATAAGCAAAATTCTAGCACTAGATGAAACCTTAATTGGTGAAAAGAGGAAGCAGATAGTGGGGGGGAAATCATCTGATAGATACATTGAGACAGAGGACATAAAAGAACATGAGAGAAGAAATGTGAGGAATTTATTGTGTGTAAATTCATACCTTCGAGACGGACATCATATTGGTAGTCAGTGTACCAGTCTTGTCGCTGCAAATCACTGTTGTGCAGCCTAATGTCTCTACTGATGGCAATGACCTTACTATAGCATTCAAACGTGCCATTCGTTTTGTTCCAAGGGCTAGACACCTGTTGGCATCCAAACGAGCCAGTATTACCGTTAATGCATCATTGAATGGGACCTGATCTATATATTTTGAATGAATTATATTCTTAAACGTTCAAGGACAGATTATACATTGTTAAACTTTGATGCATTAAATCTGAGAATCTGTGTACTGTAAAAACTGGAAACTTTTCCTAGTGCAAAGGTGCGGAATGGGGATAGACGGGTCACTAGTTACAGTGCGAAACAGAATCACCAAGTATCTGCCAAAACTCCTTCTAAAAGTATTTAATACGCTAGCAAATCATTAACAGGGTCATCAGTAATTCAAAGATGTCCAATTGGTTGCCCAGTCGAATGGCCAACCATTAATTGCCCCGCAATGCAAATTAGAAACTTATGCAGAAACAAATTTGACAAAAGAAGTTAAGTAAGAAGATGTGAAACTGCACAGATTAAAATCAACTTAATTTTCTTTTATAAGAAACGGAAGTTTTATTGATAGCTGAAAAATGATGTACAACGGGAAGAGGTTTCCCATCAACTTAACAGCTACCTACTCACTACCAGGCTCTTCTAGTGTAAACTTTCTATTATAAAAGAAGGGTTGTTTTCAGATGCAAACACCCTTGTATGTGGAATTTCTTTTTGGTGGACATGGGTATGTGGACAACAATGTACTTATGGCAGATCAGATAAAAAGATATGAGTTAAGAACCAACGTCGTAACAACGGCAGGTAGCCCTTCAGGGATGGCAGCAACAGCAAGAGCAACTGCAATCTAGAAAGCCCAAAAAATGATTAGTTTCATTAGCCAGAAAATCTAGAAGCTGCATTCTAAATAAATAAGCAGATCGTGAGGTAATTCAAAAAAAAAATACTATGAGCAGACATAAAACTAAAAAAAGAAAGAAAAATTTGTTAGTATAAATTGGTTAAAAAAACACTCTTGCCAACTGAATCATCAGGAGTACTATTGATTAGTGTATTTCATCATGCAACCTCTAAAATGAGTGCATGTAAAATGTCATCCCAACAATTAGATATAGACTTTACTCATCCAAACTGTATCACCAAATAAATATGATCTGCTCCGCAAGAACTCCAGAATTTTGTATAGTACTCAGTTCAGAGTTTGAATTTGGTAACAGGAGAATGGTTATTCCTTTTTTATTTGACATCCTATTGCGGCAGCCAGTAAGCCAAAGAACAGAAGAAAGAAGAAAGAGAGAAAACTGAGAGAGGAACAAGGAAAAGAAGTAATATATTGACAAAGTAGGAAGAATAAATGAAGGATCTCAAAACAATTCCAGGAACTGTGTCAAGAAATCTATCCCTGGGGGCAAGAAGATTATCTACCATCTTATTTGTCAAAACTCAAAAATTATATCTCTTTAAGGAAAATGTATGGAAACAAGCTGAACCCAACTACCTTGCAAAAGTGATGATTCCGACTTTTACTGCAATTGAAATTATCAAAATGGAAACATTTGAAAAGAGGAGATTTTGTAGGGTGGTTGCTGAATGTCATTTTTTTTCGTCTCTTGCGATTTCTCCACGAATCATCTTTCAACTAGAGCTCAAACTCTGGCGTAAAAATGAAGCTTCAAGTCTGATGATAGAAACAAAGTATGTGGAGAAGGCTTGTAAGTCCTCAGGACCTCAAGACATCATTTTAAAAGGTTCAAAAAATGAGCTTCTTCCATATAATCTAGATTAATAGATGACGGATGACGTTCTGTTACCACAACCAGATTGCAAAAATTATTTTCAGTTCCATACAAATTCAATATGCAAAAACAGCTTATTTTTGCCCTCATTATTACTTAGAAGATTACACAACCAAGCAACATGAGTCAATCTTTTAAGTAATCTCTGAAACAATGGAAGACCATCCACTCCCAAAGATTGTGGGCCTGTTTCTATTGGCACAAATTAAGTATTAATCAGCACGAAAAATACTTGACTAGTACCAAGCATAGCATGACATTAAACAATAAAGGATTCTAAATAAAGTAATCTAATAGAAGGTTGAAGAAAAAACGTCTGTATACCTTAAAGTAATGTATTGCACCTCGCAAGAAGCCTCCATGGGCAGGATCCCGGAAATGGCCGATGTTAACAATCCAAACCAAAATACATATGCCTGCAATAACCTAGATTGAGCAAATAATTTCAGGAGAAAATTATAGTTTGTTGCATAAGTTATAATTTCAACGTCAAATGGCTAAATCAGGTATTGTTGAAAATAATATCAGCTTTCATACATCAGTTTATAACTCACCTTGGCCAAAAAGGTGCCAAATTCATCCAACTTCTTCTTCAGTGGTGTTGCTTCCTGCATCATATAATAGCCAATTGAGGAAGTGATAAAACTAATCTAGGGGGATTGATTTAAGTAATATTGTATTAGCTAGCAATATATTAGCAGCTAATATGGGGGAATATAGCTAGCATGATAATAGCATATTAATAGCTAGTATAGGGGCTGAAAATTAAGGGGGTTTCTTATAGCCGAATGGGTAATAGTAATACACCATTGGATTGGATGTGTAGATGCAAAATCAAAGTTGATTCAATTCTACACACCAATCCAATGGTGTGTAACCCATTCGGCCATTACCAACGGGGGAAGGGTAGAATTAACCGAATTGGGGATACCATTATATAAATAAATGGGTGGGGATGAGCATTAGCATCAAGCAAAAAATTAGTCTCTGTGTCGGCCTTTGGCTTGGGCAACTTCGGTTAACGTCCCAGTGAACCTTTTCGTTCATATATTATTCCACTATCATTGTTCTTTATTTTCCTGCTCTTTACTCTATCAAATTGGCTCTCCAATCTCTCATCAAGGACGAATTCATATCACACGCACGGATAAAGAGTTGACTGGATGCGATGGAAAAGAGGATTGACTTGATAAGGGAGGTTTTGATTCAACGACGAAAACAATTAGACAAATTGGATAAACCAAAAGAAATGCTGGTGGCATTAACGAAGGGAAAAGGTAATCGATGAGGGCAGTGATGTCACACAAGTTTCTACTCAAGTTGATGAAATAAGGATGTCCAATTGGCAACCAACCTGTACGAGTTTCTATTCAAACTGATGAAATCTACGATCTCCAAATTGGCAACCAACCTTTTCACACTCCTATGGTTGACTATTTGAAAATATCTGCAAAACGGGATTAACTTCGAAATTTCAATGGGAGTAACCCCATTGAATGCATTACAAAAGTTGAACAATATTCCCCACACCCACCCTGTGATGGAAGGACTAAAGTTGGAATTGGTCTTGGAATTCGTGGAGGGCTCAAATATGGGCATAGCTCAAAGAATTGTAGTGGGAAAATTTGGGCTTGGTCCAAGCATGAACAAATCCCTAAACATATTGATTGTCCAAAAAGTTTAAGGAGAATGCACAATTGACAAGTTTGAAATTGACGACCATGGATGAATGTTTCTAAGAACTTCCTGATTTCAGCCTCCACGACAAGGTTGTTTTGAACGGTGGAGTAATTGATAGCTATTCTAGGGGATTGATTAGAGTAACTTTGGGAAATAATTAGCTAGCAAGATATTAGCATATTAATAACAAATAGACTGGGGAATAATTGGCTAGCATGATAATAGACCATTATATAAATAAAAGGATGGGATGAGCATTAGCATCAAGCAGAAAACTAGTCTTTTTGTATCCGCCTTTGGCTTGAGCAGCTTGGCTGACTGGATTATTCCCGGTGTACTTTTTCTTTCTTTCAAATTAATCCATTATCATTTTTCTTTATTCTGCTGTTCTTTACTCTATCAGGAAGACACAATTTTTTAGTAGCAATTCATAAGACATGTCTTCTGTGCCAGTAAAAACACTCGATGCATATTCTCTGAAAATATTACCATAAATGTAGCTACGATCCAAAATATATGACAATACTGACTACAGGTCCTCCTAAATGTAAATATTAATGTCTATCCAGTTTTCTAAGAAGCTGAAATCCTCGTTTTTTTTATGCTACAGAGATCACCAGGCCTACTATGTTCTACAAATATACTTCTTATAATAAAAATAAAAACAAAACAAAAGTCAACCTGGTCTCCAACCAAGAAATTGCTCAGATTATAAAGGATCAGAAATGCTCACATCTTCAGTTTTCAACATGGAATCACGTATGTTTCCCATTGCAGTATTAGAGCCAACACAAACAACAACAGCTCTTGCCCTTCCAGCAACTACAACTGTTCCCTGGAAAATAAATGAAGGTAAACATTGAATCCAAGAGCTCATGAGATATCTATTGCATTGAAGTGAGGAAGAAAACCATCACAGCAGGACTATCGTTCTTTAGTCAATAGAACTAGTTGGTCTTAGCATATAAAAGATTTCTTCAGGAACTGGACTTCAATATAATAACAGTAATGCGGAAGAACTTACGGATTCAGACAAAGAAATACAAAAATTTGCGGCCACTGATGTGGGCTTAACAAAATTGTCCTTAGGTTACCTAAATATTCACAAGTTGTGTCTTTCCCTAGTGCATGTACAAGAAAGAAATTATGTTGCTCATCAGGACTTCAAGAATTGTCTTCCACCACGTCCAGCCTATATTAGCAAATTAACAAAATTTACATCTACTCTCCAACAAAACAGCACAAACACGTTTCCGTAGTGGGTTCGATAATGGGATCCACAAAGATATATTAAATGTGGTTGGGATCATGTGTCAGTCACAAGTGGAAGGAACATTTTTGTTATTGTACTCTAGCATTATCATCATATAATTTTTCCATCACCAGTTTTCTTTAGTATATCACGATTAAACATGACAAACATCATATTTTTGCCACCAAAATTTAGATCTCCATATGTTCTGCCAAACACCAGCGTTCCGGAATCCAGACTTGTACTAGTCTTGAAAGATGATTCAACTGTGAAAATTGTGATTCATTTATGCTGTTACCAGTTTGTTGCTAAAAGGTCCATTCAGCGAGCAAATCATTAGAAGTCAACCTACTTATAAAAGTACAAACTTTCAGTATATTTAGTACTTCACAAGAAAACATATTCCAAGCAGACAGCGGCAAAACGTTTTCTAAATGTATGCCCAGAGCTGCATCATCACCTGCACTTAGCTCTTCTAACAATTAACAACAGTAATTTTACAGGTTTTGCATAAATGATCCATCCTCAGTTTGTTACCCATTAGTTCACTCTCTGACCTGATAAGTTGGGATGACAGATGCGAACACCAATTGACCCAAATTCTGTTCAGTCGTTTACTTATTTCAAAAGAGTTGGCAAGTATCATGTTTTCAGTTGAGTTGAGGGTTTGTTCCATGGTAACTACTTATCTGCATACTGGTTATTGGTCACCAAATGCTTTAACTCTTCCCAATGGTAAGTGCTGGAAATTAGAATGCTAGAGAATGAACCAAAGTACAGAATTGGGGATCTAAAGAAAGGAAGCACATAAGGAAACACTAGGCTCTCAATCAGAGAGTTGATCAAGGGAGGGAAAAAATAAGAAACAAACGACAGAAAGGGTCCCTTTCTATCAATTTTGGCTACAGATAACGTTTGGCCACTTAGTGTGTCTCAAAGTGCCCCTTTTTCAGTTTCAGGTGGCAAAAAGGCAAATCATTGTAAAATTTAAATGCAAAATGACAAATGACGTGAATTTTGGGGTGGAGACATGCATACAGTCACAAGCTTTCAGAATAACACATGTACATATTGCTCTAATTCAGGAACGTTAATATGTTCCATGTTTAACATCCATATTGAATTAATCTAACCATGTAACACAATTCGTTCGTTATAAAGACAAACACTGAACTAAAGCACAACTATTAAATGTTGTTTCACCAAAAAAAAAAAAAACCAGAAAAGAAAAAAGTGTAACAAACTAGCAGCTCTGTCGTGACCACATTACAACATGCATTGACAGTTTAAGAACCATTAGAATAACCGTAGGTCACCTGATATCAAATGAATTGAAGGAATAATTTTCAAGATTTTACCGAGAAAAGAATGTTTGTCTTGTCTTGGTACACTGCATTAGTCACATTGGTGGTATCCAGTTCTTTTTCAACAGAACAGCTCTCACCTATGATAGTACCAAGAAAGAATGTATTGCCTTTGATCAGCGAAGGAGTTAGACGAGAAACAGTAAACAACATCAAAGATGAACAGTATTCAACAAGGTACAGCCTAAGTTTCTACACAATGGGTATACTCAGAAGAGGCACATTACAAAGAATGTTATCGCCTTCAACCATAGAAGGGAGTTAGACGACAAACAGTAAACGACAACAAAGGTGCAATGTATTCAAAAATGCACAGCCTAAGTTTCTACAGGTGGATACAGTAATAATTCAAAAGAGGCACATGACAATGGATCCCACAAAGACCAAGTGAGGAACTGAAATACAGGTCCGTCAACTTAATGAGTGAGGAGTTGATTAAAGAGACTGCATAATAGATCAGAACTACATTGAGCTATGGAGAACTTTGGTGCCGGCTGTGTGCTGGTCTGGTAAGGAATAGAAGGATTTTTTAAGAAGTCGAGGAATCACAGGAGGACGTATGGGATAGAATCAAATGTAGAGTAGCTCTGTGGATTTCTAGACATAGGAGTTTTAATAGTTTTCATATCTCGGATATCACTAGGAATTGGTATTATGTGTTGTAATGTGTTCTAGTGTTGGTTTTCCATTGTACTAATGAACTATTCAGGTGGGATTATCACCCCCTCTTTAATATCAATAAAATTATGTTTTACCGGATTCATCTGACATGTTTTCTGCTCCTTATAAGTTTTCAACTCACAATTCATAAACCATGATGACAGTACCAAATTCCAAGCCAGACAAGTATAAACTGCAGCCAGAACTTCTAATGGCTCTTACATCTAACAAAAGTTGAAGGAAAACAGATGAAGACCCAACTAATTCTCAATATCCTCTTCCTCACTTAGCCAAGACACAATCTGCCATTTAATTATCTACCAGTGAAACCAAATTCTATGCCGAATGTGCCTTCAATATCTAAACCTAGTATACAATGCTTGAGGACCATACAATAAAGGTATGACTGAAAATTTATAGCAATCAATTGATTTATCATGGCATACGTATCAAACTCTAACTAATAATAAGCATAAGTAGACCCTATATGCACCAGATGTCAAACAAACTTCCAGAACATGCCATTTACTAGATCAAATATGACTCCCAGATGAATATAATTCACTTGCTATTCATTTGATCAGAAAAAAAATAATTGAAACTAAACAAGAAATTACCTGTAAGGATCGCTTGATCTACACGTAATTGATCACTTAGCATCTCTATCATCCTCATATCTGCTGGAATCTTGCATCCCACTAAGTAATTGATATAAAGCAACAAAACTTGTGTTTAATTCACAGAAAGTTGCAGTATCGGGAACCTAAAATATAAGAGAGGAGAGATGATATACCACTAACTTCCACAATATCTCCAGGAACAAGGTCTGTCGCAGGTAAGATTGAGAAACAGCCTGACAAAAATTTTAAAATGCAGCATATCTTGAAAACTACAACATCAAAATATTTTGTGCGGGAATCTGTTTCTTATCAAAAAAAAAGAATATACTTTGTGCCGGCCGATATATGATTTGGCATCAAAAAACAGAAATAAAAAAGCCACGAGCTTTCACCTTAGCAACAAGAACGAAGTTACAAAGTTTGAAGCACAGGGGATCATATATCCAATCAATCTACAAACTCAAACAGCATGAGTTGACCTTCTAATTAACAACATATCGACAACATGGACACCTTGAGTACCTAACACCTAGATTGAATTATTTTTCTCCCTCTCTCTCTCTCTCTCTCCCTCTTCAGTGCCATGTTCTTGGTGCTGAACCTAAACTCTTAGACCAAATTATGTAATCGTTACAGTAATATGTATATTTTATAATCCATAATGTAGTCAACTAGATATGTATGTTATGTATGTGCAAGTACTAATTCTGGTCATGATTTTGTATCGGCTTCGGTAGAAAGATGAGATGGTGGAAGATGGATTGAGGGCCTGTGTCTATAGAAATCATCTGAAATTTAGTGTGGTTATGTCCGATTAGTATGAACCAGATTGAGGTTGATTGGGGGGTGATGCAGGCTAGCTTCAAGCTTTAGGGCGTTGAAGTGGATTTAAGATGTGTGTACAGTAGATGATGTGGGGTTTGGGATGGTCAATATATGTATATGTACATAGTTATGCACACAATACACACTTTTTGTGCACCAATACATATAGAAAAGGATGAGTTTAGAGAAGGCAGTAAATGCTTGGCAGAGGAACATAATAGTTTTCATAAGATTTCTCTTTTGATGAACTTATTCCCTTTTGGGGATTTGAAGACATTTCATTTGGCACATCAATTCCTTGGAGACAAGATGCTCTTGCATGGGATGTCAGACTGCTAGAGCAATTAATGCTTCGCGTCTACCATCCAGAAAGCCGCGTTCTCTTCCAACAAGATATCTTTGCCCATATTCATCCATGCTAGAAAAATGAAGTGATATAGGTACCAACTACCATCACGAAAATCATCAAAAGAAGCCAAAACTTGTGAGACAGATATACGGCAAGAGACGTAGTAAAGATCAACAATATGACATTCCATGTGAGCGCAAAATATTTGATAAAAGATATACACACCACATAAGGTGCAGAAGGGGAACTGGGCAGGTCAACAGCTAATTTACATAATAAAGGAAGTAAGGAACAATATAGAAGCGCACATCACTAGTTTGGCTATCCCACGACACATTCAGAGAAACGCAATAAGTATAAGAGATCAACTACTTCATGGCTAAAATGTCTAGTTTTGGAGATCTAGGTGCTAAATTTATGGATCAATTGATATCATCATAAATAAAATAAGGAACTCCCGCGATTGTGTAATAGAGCTTGTTTTACCATTTCGAAGGACAGTTGCAACATCAGCTTGGTACGCACGTAGTTCCTGAACAGCAAGAAAAAGTACATAAAACAACTGAGATGTGACAACAAGAAAAAGAAACCCAAATCTTGAAGAAAAATTCATGTTTTAGTGTCTAGCAATAGAAGGTCACATCAATGCATGCTTGGTTGAGTTTTATTGCTTTCTAATCTGCAGACGAAGTTTGGAAAAAGTCAAGTTTAGGGTTGCATGGTGGATTTCAGTTCATAAGAACTTTAGGGGCTTTCATCTATAAGATGTCTATCATGATCTCAATATTGTACTTTAGCTGTAGATTTTACTTCCATTCGGGGATTTCTCATCCCTTTGTAAATCTCCTATTAATTAATAAAGTACATGTTTCTTATCAAAAATTAAAAAATAAAAAATAAAAAATAAATCATTAACTTCTTAGGAAGGCCTTTCTCCTACTGTAGATAAATTGGGACACAATCAAGATGGAGGCGAGAAAAAAGTTGTAGCATCATCATAACACTATGATTACGTATCCATAAACAGATTTATCACTTAGTAACTTTTTATATTAATCTATAGAAGACCCAGCTGTGCACTTAACATCAAGTTCCCCATAAGAATGAAATGTGCACGTAAAGATTTGGTATGAAAAATACCGACCTACTAATGGTCTTAACATCTTATGCACAATGGTTATCATCTTACACACAATGGTTATAGTAACATGTAGAACTTCCTGCCATATCAAAGTTGCTAGAGCACCGAGTGCGGGTTTGTCATAGAATCAGCTTACTCCCGAACATAAGAGGAAAAGAGCAAGTCTTTGTTTAGCAGTAGGTATTGCAGTACATCTGACCGCCACATTCTTCGCATTGTAATTAGCTGATTAGCATACAGTAAATATTTTAAGAGTATCTTTCTTGGACAAGTTCCTGTCAGCAACACTACTACCCTAATGGTCTGAGAAAGCGTAGAAGCTCCATCAACAGAATACTTATACATCTATGTCTTAGAATGTTTTAGGATAATGTTTCTTATCACAACAAAAAAAAAAAAAAAACAAAAAAAAAAAAAAACATCAACAACAAATAATGTTTTAGGCTTATTAGCCTTCCAACAAATAAATAGAAAAAGAAAAAATCTAGTTAGATATATGCAGCAGTTTTACTTGATCCATCGAAGTGGCAAGTCAGTTAAACATCATTTTGTTTTATATAAGAAACATAAATTTTATTAATGCTTAGGGAAAATACAAGGGATGAGAAGTCCCACAATGAAAGTAAAAATCTACAACTAAAGAACAATATTCTAGTCCCGGCAAACATCAGATACATGAGAGTCCCTAAAGTTCTTATGGGATGAAATCCACCACACAACCTAAAGTTGAATTTTGTTCGTACTTAGTCTGGAGTCAACTCCATATTTTGAAAACTCTGTTATTACTTTCCAATCAAAGAGACCAGAACAGACCCTGTACAATCACACCCCTAAAGTGCCTAGGCTCTTTTACTTATGACACTACCTAAATCTAACAAAAAGCAACCCTTGATGAACTAGGGAACAGCCCAAGACCAATTCAGCTCCAATCCCTGTTCCATAATGAAAGAGAAAAGAGAGAATGCAAGAAAGTGGGATCCAAGTTCTCGGAATTGCTTTGACAAGGTACGCACTAACTGGGGGATAGCAATACATTTGGATGAAACTATGGTTATTAGCCACTGAAATTGGCAAGTGATGCGGACTAAGAAATAAAGGCAGTATAACAGCTCTGAACATTGCCCTTCCAGGGATCCTGCAGGATATCAGCTTTGATTATCCTTTTCCTAATGAATACAAGAAATACTAGTGGAGGAATGAGGACTGGTGTGGAAGAGCAACAGGATGAGAATGTCTTTTCACTAGGAGGCATTGCTAACAAGCACAAGGAATCGTCTTCAAAAATAATAAAAGTTAGAAAGGCCCTAAATGATAGGGATTTGGCAGAACTGCAGTTGAAATGCAATAAGTTAGAGGTGTTAAGGAGTATTATCAAACAGTTCTAGGATATTGTCTTCACTAAGTAGTATTTCGCAAAGTGCATGAGAAATTGCCTCCAAAAACATAAGATCGTAAGGTCCTAATAAATGGTGAATTTTCCATCAGTGCAGCTGAAGATGCAGTCAGATGCATAACCACTGCTGAGATACAGTCTTCTGTACAGCGTTTTGGTACCATAGCTAACGTCGACTGGCTAATGCATAAGCACGATGAAGTATTGGCTGGCAAAAGTTCGTCCTAATACAGTTATATGAAAAGAAAGGAAGCAGAAACAAATTAGAGCCCCTTCCACAAAATAAGTCTTTTTTTCCTTAACCTTTTGCAGTACAACTACTTGTCAAGCTGTGTATGTTCTCTGTCATCTCCTTTGCCAGACTATAGGACATGAATGAGAATTATGTAGGTATCGGTAAGATTCTTTCTAGATTATTCTAGGAACCGCCCAGGGAAAGGACGAGAGAGCCTATGGTTCAATTTAGTTGATAAAAAACATTAGAAAGCATGAGAAAGTTTTACCTAATTGTCCGACTTAAATTACCTAAAGGACTGAAAGTGAAGTATAGATTGAATAACCTGACAACTTTACAAGCTAAAAAGTGGAAAGATGAAATAAAAGAAAATATATGTAATATATGGGTCATATAATATAAACATGCAACTCTTGTATTCATAATATCGTGGAGAAATACGACTAACCTCAAGGGCCTTTTCAGCATTTGTTTCCGTGATTACTCCAACAGCTGCATTTGCAGCCAATATCGTGAGGATGACCTATTGTACCAAAATGATGAAGTTAAAGAGACTCATCAACATCTGGTAAATATTTATTTAGTTCTGAGTTAACTTGCAGAAATCCTAATGTCTGAAATAAATTATAGGCAGCTCTCCTCTTCTTTTACAGTAGAAAGTAAGTGCAATCTGAACAGACCTCCATAACTGAGGAATTCAAATTCTGAAGAGTAAATAATACAGCAATGGTGCAGAAAAAATGCCCAGTGCCTTGTTCTCCTATGCCACATTTCACTCTATTAACAGGCTCCAAACTCTATGGAATGAGTGTATGATGTAAGAGGCTTATGTAGCATCACTTCGTCATTAATAAATAAAAGATGGGAAATTTACAGTGGGGCAAGTTATCCCAGAGCAAATAGACTAAAAAATCTAATTAACATGTTGGATCACTTCTATTATGTATAATAAAAAGAATTCAATAATAGCCACCTATATCTTCTCAAATAATGACCTTTGATTGAAAAATCAATCAGATTGATTTCATGTCGTTCTGAAGATAAATTGGACATCAATATCATATTGTTACAAATTAGCATAATGCTAGTGTGTATAGTTAAATAACACCAGAGCCGAACTGGTACCCTCTTCCAGGACCTTTAGCAACCAACTTAACAAATTAAAATGCTTCCAGAAAATAACTGCTCATAAAGGTGGTATAAGTGGGTTGAAGCACTGCCGTTATTGAATACTAAATTTCACAAGAGCATAGTTTGGGCAAGGGAAGACCAGGATACATAGAATTCTACATTCAAACTCATACATGAAAATGGTTGTACTAAAGCGCCATGAGAAAGTTTCTGATCTCCTGAACAGATGGATCAACATTAACAATTTGTGTTATAGTTTAAATGCATCCCACATGCATCAAACTAAATTAAAAAATTCTGCATACAATAAATCTATCTAACAACATGGAACAGTCAAATGAAAGCAAATTGTAATAGCATGTAATGATTTGTGAAAAATAGTTGCTAACCAACCAAATTCTCAGGTTCAGAGAATCAAATAACATGTGGAAGGCACAACAAGTTCATGGCCAGAACAAGATAATGTTTCATAGCAGCTGCAAATGGACGAGGGGTACAGAAACTCAAGAAGCAATTATCTTACAGAAGGCTCCAAGAAGGCAGATAAGCCTGTCTCTCCATTAGCCAATGCCAAAAGGAAGGAGACTATGGCTGCTACAATTAATATCTTTACAAGTAAATCATCAAACTGCTTCAGCACCAGTCGCCAAAAAGGAGTACCTGCAACAAGTAATATTCGCAAAAACTGTAAGAATTGTACGAGATCACTTCAAAGTCTTAGTGTTAATATATAAAGCTCGTATAAACTTTTTCAGAAGTGATTTCAATTGTTAATGACAGAAATATCCAAATGCTTGTTATGTAGGTATTAAGATTTCAAAGAAAGAATATCCCTTATATATCTCTAGACACAAATGCTCTGTTTTTCGGTGACAAGCTTTCTCAGGCTTATCAATATGATCAGGATTTAATTCTCTTACTAGCTGAAGTCAACCAACAAGTTTTAACATCTTATATCATAGTAAAAAGCACAATACAGGATTCAGGATTTGGTACTCTAACTAGCTGCGGTCGATTAAACTAGCTCTTAAATATGATATCATAGTTGAAACAAATGCAGGATACAAAATTATATGCAATGAGGAACAAGCAAGCTCTTAACAAGGTTTACAACTGCACAAGTTCCCTTAATATCATTTTAAGAGATAGTGTGAGTGCACGACCTGCGTCCTTATGTGTTTGTGTGTGGCACCCGTGAGTGTGTGTGCGAGTGAGAGAGAGAGAGAGATCAGGGCACGTACTTTGTTCCTGAGGTAGCACTGTATCCAGCGATATTACATGCAACCAAAGTGTAACAAAAATGAGAAATTAGAACAGATTACAGACGGTCATAATACATAACCAAAAAATTGAAATTCATCGGATAGAAAACTTGACCAGACATATACTTAACATAGTATTCCAAATTCACATGAAGGTCAAACATCAAAAACACCAACTATCATCCAGGAAGCAGGATCATGGGACTATTTTATTTTATATAAGAGAACTATTAACTTTTTTTTTTTTTTGATTGAAAACAGAATTTTATTTCATAAGGTAAAGTGTTAGCAGATTTCAAGAAATATAAAGCATGATTACTCGAGGGATGAGGGGTCCCTGAGTGCTTAGTTACAACACTATACTCCAATTCCTAACCATGTTGGAAACATGAAAAGATCTAAAATCCTTATGATTAGAGATCCACCAAGCGACGCTCATTTTAATTCTAACCCCACTGATTCTTCACTGTCCTCGAAAATTCTCCTATTCCTTTCTCACTATACCAGCCAGCATAAAGCTTGCACAATGACTCTCCAGAAAACTTGAGACCTACTGTTAAGATGGTTGCCAGGGGTAGATGTGAATATATCAGACGCATTGTGAGGCGGGGTCCATTGATAATCAACTTCCTGCTCTACTTTGTTCCACAATGATAAAGAGAAAGGGCAGCTAAGGAAGAGATGGTTCAGATTTTCTGATCTGTTTCTGCATAGAACGCACCAATTGGGGGAAAGGGCGAAATTGCCTAAACGCTTCTGAATGACATCGCATGTTGGCAACTTGCCGTGCGCCATCAACCATGAGAACACTTGAACCTTTTTAGGAGATGGTGAATTCCAGATTGGTTTGAACCACTGAACCTGAGAAGAGGGATCTGTCGGGAAGAACGAGTTGAAGAACGATTTGCAGGAGAATAACCCTGACGGATCCAGCGTCCATTTTCTAGTATCTTCCCCACCTTCCGCTAGTCTTATACCTTCGAGCTGTTGCAGTAGAGCGCATAACTCCTGCGCTTCGTTGTCCTTTAGGTTGCGAGAGAAGTGAAAATTCCAAGATGGCAGCATATGCGTATGCGATCATCAGGGACAACGAAAGAAGTGATGGGCTCATTGTGGTTTTTAGAGATGCGGTAAAGGATGGGGAAGGATAGCATAAGAGGCTGATCCCCCACCCACGTGTCCTCCCATAATCGAACCAAGTTACCGCCCATCAGCTGGACTTTAATCGCTTGGATAAAATTAGGATACACTCTAGAGATGAATTTCCAAGGGCTTCTAAAGGTCGTTCGAGTGGCGAGGCCGGCATCCCATCTGTTTTGTTGCATTCCATATTTGCTCTTGATTATTTTCCCCCACAAGGATTCCTTCTCGTGTTGGAATCTCCACCACCATTTTCCTAGTAAAGCAATGCCCAGCCCTCCCATCTCTTTTGGCCTCGAAACCACCTCCCATGAAACAAAATGAAGTGTTCTCTCTTCTAGATTTTGGATTACTCCGTCAATTCGTACTCACTCTTACTTCAACAAGACAACCACTATACTTTGTCAAAACAAAAGATTTTGAGCTATAAAAGCAAATGATGCTACAGGGTGGATGCATTACTAAATTCAAAGTACATTGTCTAAAATGGAACTTGGTTGAAGATTACGTGGTAGAAATACAATCATGATTCCCAAATCCTTGTTACTACTACTACTTCTTCTATGAATAATAATAATAATAATAATAATAATAATAATAATAATAATAATATAATAATAACAACCTTCTTATCAAAAAAAACAATAACAACCTCTGTTAAATATAACTTTCTAATGGAAATGATTTCCCCATGAAACCATCAACCCCCAGTGTTTGCTCAGCCCAAACTTGCAGGAATAAGTTAGTTAATATTTGCAAGATAGAAAACTACACCCAGATATTCTCAAATATTACACGCTCGGCTTTCTTCCCAGCAAGCCTGCCACGTAGAAGTAAGCCCTACAACTCACAATCCAAATTCCACGTCACTCGTCAAAATCAAGGTCCCAGGGATCCAAAGTGCTACTGAATCAACAAAGACAACAGCTGCAATCATTTTACTATGTCGGTATGTATATCACCACATTCCCGTTCCCCATGCAGGGCCCCTTAAAGCCTAATTCATAAAAGGTGAGACCTCCTCACCCTTCTAACATGTCCACAACCCACACAGCCAGTTGAGCAACTTGAAGCAGGATTTTGTAGTCAATTTGAAAATAATGAAAGATAGTTAAACTTTAAATAAGATGGTTGGAGTTCAATAAAATCATAATCGAGCATCCTACGGAATCTCCTCTCCGGTGTATGAACACTGCAATTTAAATACCATAATTTCATTATGTGGGAAGACACTAGCAACAAATTTATGTTAGGACTTACATGTCCAATTTCTTTTTCTTTGCTTTATGAGAAGCATGTTCAATTTCAGATTAAGATTTTTCTCGTTTTCTTAAGAAAAACTATTAGTCTTTTCCTCCTCCTCCTCAACACCACCAACCAAATATGTCAAAGATCACATGGTATTCTCATCATTGGGGTATACCAAGCATTCATAAATAGTTTCAACATTATTCCAAAAGCACTACCCTACATTCTTGAACCTATTGCATTCCAGCTACACTCTTTTCGTGTGTGCTATAGCCAGAAATGCATACATGCTATCATATACCACTCAGAAGCCCTTAAAGTACATATTTCATCTCAAAAATGTCTTCTTCTAGGCTTGAGGCAGGGAAAGGGGATTGGGAGAGTGAAAATGTCATGATGGTAAGGTTTATTACGCAGAGCATCAAGAGGTCATTGCAAAATGAAAAAGGAAAAAGATGACTAACACAATAAGCTTAAGTGACTGCGGACACAAGTATTCAGCTATAAAGTCAACTTTATCTAATGTTGCATATATTTATAAAAGAGGAGTAGTAAAAGAAGTACAGCTAGCAGCCTAATCATTTCATAATCTGTTCATCTATGATACGTTCTGCAGTGTCTTCTCTCTCATTGCAAACCTGCCCAAACTAAGAACTCATGAGATGTTCATAATACAGGCTCGAGTTGTCATCAAGTAGTCTGTTCTGGCTTATTTATCTCATTTGGGAAAATTGAAGGACGTCAAAGATTCTCTTCTCTGTGCATAAAAAAGTAAGTGTCTTTGGAGAAGTTTCATGTCTAAAAGTATGAAATACAGTGGCAAGCACACTTTTACAGGTGTTTGGAGCAATGGTACTGCTTAGGTAAAACTAAATATCAGCAATTATTATAAGCCAAGGCGTGATTGGATTTTAGTAAGAATAACATTACACTCTTTCAACAGTAGTACCTTGTCCTTCATTATTTGAAACTTTTCCTTTGTTCAAACCAAAGTCCATGATATAAACTTCGGTAAATACAAAAGCCAAAGGAGATCTCACTAGCCACAAAAAGTTCCAAGGGGAAATTTGTCAAACAACGAAGAAACTGATGCGCATTTTTTAATCAAATCTATCAATTACTCTTTGAGATGTTTATGAACGTCAAAGCGGCTACAAAATGAAGTCGGCAATTTTTCCTTACGATTAGAAATAAGCAGATAGAAGAATTTAGATAATAATTTAATACTATAATAGTGTTTGCAAGCCACAAATATACTACAGATCCAATCATGCATTCCCCCACACCCTCATAATCAACAGTATACTTGCTAGATTTTTTTTAAAAATCCTACCTTTTCCTTGAAACAGATAACTGTAATACTGACCAAGAGATACAGCACACTTACCATTTTTTCCATATAATCTACCATGCTCTGCAACCTGAAACATCCAGATTTAGCACTGTTAAAGAACAGAGATCGCATGAATCGGAACAAGAAGCAAGGCCTTATTTGTTAGGCTTCTCGTGCCGTCTTAAATTAGAGAAAGAAACGTATTCCATGCATAAATTACATTGATCAAATCATGTGAGTTTAGTGATCGAGCAAATATTAACTGTTTTACCTGGAAGTCTGACAAGCCTCTAGCCGGATCAACAGCAAAGAATTCCAATACCTTTTTGAACAATCACACTATTATAACATCAAAATGCAGAAAACACAACATATATCCAGATTGATTCAAACTGGCAAAGCTAAGAACAGATGCAAAAATTAAATCTTTAATGCATGACATGCTCCAGATTATGAGAACCAAATATAAAAGCAATAATATCAAGGACAGCGAACTTCAACTCGAATCTAGCTACACTGCATTGCTTAGTTAATTATAAACAAACACAAGTAATGATAAAATGAAGAATTAAAGATATTTCGAAGATTTTAATTCTCAGATAATTGAATATCAGAACAGTTTACCTCGCGGACTGATCTAGCGTAGGCATCATCCATTGCTGTGCAATTTTTCTTGAAACTATGATCAGTAATATAATTGTTGAAAAAAATTGACCTTTTTCCTGAATAACAAGTGCAATTACGACTTGATTTCGCTGGAGTCAGAAAATTGAATTATATGGGAAGCGTAACGTTAAAATGAAGCAAGAGATTGGACTAATTAGGGTTTACGAGTGAGAGTGCAGTAAACGAGGTACAGTTGTTTAACGTGAATTAGTGCAGTAGTGCCTCTGCCGCGGTCTCAGATCGCGTGCTTCCGGTTTACATCGACGGTGCAATAAGAGTGACTTCACACCGGTTTTTAGTTTTTCTTGGAAAAATTGGTGAAAATGCCCGGTAAGTTTTCAATATTTATGAAAATGTTCTTTATGTTTCACACTTTATGAAAATACCCTGTATGTTGATAAAAATTGTTAAAAATGCCCCGTTACCTGCTATTGCAGGTTAACCAACAGATTATATAGTGATCTGACAATATATAGCTCATGTGGTGTCCACGTGGCTTTATTTTTCTGATGTTCCATTAATATATAATTTTAACATTATGATTTGCATTACAAATATATATATATATATATATATTAAAAAATAATTGAAAAATAATTTAAATATTTCTTAAAATTATTATTAAAACTAAAAAAATACATTTAAAACCTAAAAAATTATCAAG
>JAUEKW010000006.1:0-10467 GCA_032274785.1 Ajuga reptans
TATTAATATTACTATCAATTTCTAGTTGTGGGTCAAGGCTGTTGAACTCTTGTTTTGTGGAATTGTGAGTTGTTACAACACCCCTAAGATCAACTGGTCAATTTTTTTATTATCTCAACTAATATTAAGTTTGATGGATGATATAAATTTAAAAGGATGAGATCAATTCAACAAATCTTTCGACTGATTGTAATAATAATCAAATTCAAATCAAATTAAGGTCAAAATATAATATCCATGAATTTCAAATTTAAAACAGCCAACTAAGTAGACTGTAATACATAATTGGGCCCAAAAAACATAGTCCAACTTCCGTTTGTTGTTTTTTTTTTTTTTTTTTATAAACACACACGATGATTTGAACTCATAATATATGGTTATAAGTAGTGGTTTTTTCTTTTTCTGTTTGTTGGGCTGGTTGAGAGTACGTGGTTACATATCGAAATTTTTCAAAATTAAAGGGTGTATATCGTAATTTCAGTTTTACAAAACCATGAGATAACAGTCTTATTGACTCCGCCCTGGGTGCACGATATCGCAGCCGTACACGCACATCGCCGAGTCGCAAACAGTCCTTGAAGTTGGAAAAAAAGGAAGGAGGAATACGTAATGGGCAGACGATGGGGGACGGCGGCGGCGATGGTGGTTGCGGTGGCCGGAGTGGTGGTTATGAGGAACCGGATGGGTGGAGACAATGGAAAGGACTCCGTCGTGATGGAATGGTTGAGAGAGATGTCGGATCATTTAGGGTATTGGGCGATCCCCGTCTACGTCGGCGTACACACACTCACTCTGGCGCTTTGCCTCCCCTACGCCGTGTTTTTTGAGGCTGGGGCTTCTATGCTGTTCGGATTCGTGCCGGCGCTTTTCTGTGTTTTCGTGGCTAAGATCCTCGGTGCTTCTCTCTCCTTCTGGATCGGCAGGCACCTCCTCTTATCTCTTTTCTCTCTCTATCCCCAATTTAATTTTCCAGCTTTATTTGATTTTCTGTCAATGGTGCTTAGATTGTGATCAATTTACTTCTCATAATTTTAGCTGATAGTTGATTTTTCTGTAAATTTGAGCTTACATTGGATTGAGTTATGCCTTCAATTTCTGATGAAGTAAGCTTATTTTGAATAGCTGCATTGAGGATACTTTTCGTCTGTTATCAGACCTTTTTACTTGGCAAAACCTAATCCTGAAAAGGGGCCTGTATGGGTTGGAATTTTGTCTATTAGCTGTAGCTGGTAAACAAATTAGTTATTTACAAACAAATTTTGCAATGTTCTTGAAATATATTATCGTCTCCTCTTTTGCCTCTTCTGTGCTGATGGTAATATTCATTTTGGATTTAAGATTTGGGTTCTGGATTTGAGAGTGGTGTGATCATGAAAAGTATGTTGCTGTCTCTATATTCAATTTGTATCGCATTGTCTACATTATCACGCAACAATAACAATATAATTTCACCACTGTATGAGCATTGTTTCATTTTACTCTGAAGACAAGAAGATTTAACATACAAGGATCATTTCAAAAGTTTGACAGGAGCTGAGAACTTACAAGTTTCACACTAATCTGATGTTTAAGATTTTTTATATCTATGAGTGTTGCAGAATAGCTATTGGTAATTGGAGGAAATATTGAAGCATTTTATAATCAAAACGAAGATGTATTTAAATACTGCACTGTTCAAATGGATGATTAGCATTTTGACTCTTTAGAAATAGATAATATCTTTTATTTTACCGAATCTTCTCACAATCTTCTCATTTTAACTTTCCAATGAAATTAATTTTTTTATGCTGTATTTTAACTATTGAAGAAACATTTGAAGGGAATATTCAGTTAGTGAAGGTGCTAAAAAAAATATCTTAATTCATTTTCTGCTAACCTTATCCAAAAGGACCAAAAAAGACATTTAGTTGACCCGCTCTACCAATGTCAATGTGTCAATTAGCTGGTAAACAAATTGGTTCTTGCAAATAAATTTGGCAATGTTCTTGGAATATATTGTCATCTCCTTCTTTGCCTCTTCTGTCCTGATAGTAATATTCATTTTTGGATTTGAAAATTTCGAGTTCTGTGTTTGAGAGTGGTGTGCTCATGAAAATCTTGCTGCTAACTCTTGTATTTACTATCTGTATCATATTATCTACCTTATCTTGCAACAGATCAACACATTAATTATTATATTTCACCACTGTATAACTATTGTTTCGTTTATCTTAAGATAAAGAGATGTGTATGGTCATATTTGACTTACAAGGTCATTTCGAAAGTCTGTCAGGAGCTGATAACATACATGTTTCACACAAATCTGATGTTTAAGATAACGTGTTACAGAAAAGCTGGTGGTAGTTGAGGAAAATATTGAAGCATCATATCATATATTCAAAAATGAACATTTCTTTAAACACAGTTTTTCTTTTTTTTTTGGTTCTTTTGAATTGTTTATATCTTAATTTTCTCCCGTATCTTCTCATAATCTCCTCTTTTCCCTTGTAAGATTTTTTTTTTTATGTCTTCGGCTTTGTCATTAAAGAAATATTAGCAGGTAATATTCAGTTAGTGAAAGGTATTTGACAAAGTATCTTAATTCATACCTTTCTATTACAATACATTAAGTCGCCCCCTCTACTTACCAATGTCTCTATATTTTGGTGCACAGGTGTATCTGAATCTCCTCGTATTTTATCTGTCTGTAACAGGCTTATCTTCAGAAGTTCAGGCTCTGCATCTCGATGGATCCAACAGAACAAGTACTTTAACATTCTATCAAGGGGAGTCGAGCGGGATGGTTGGAAATTCGTTCTTCTTGCTCGATTCTCACCTGTACCTTCCTATGTCATAAATTATGGTTTGGCTGCTACCAAGGTTGCGTTTCTGCTCGATTTCTTGCTTCCAACTGTAATTGGCTGCCTCCCGATGATCTTGCAGAACACTTCAATCGGCAGCCTTGCCAGTGCTGCTGTAGCCTCAGCATCTGGTTCCCAGAGATCACAGGTTTGGTCATACGTCTTTCCCCTTCTTGGAATCTCTTCTAGCATTCTTATCTCTCTGAGAATCAAGAAGTACTCAAGTGAGATTGCAGTTTCTGATGATTCTTCTGGTGGGTCCACAAATGACCCTACTAATGCCGAAAAATCTACTCCAAGTTTGGCAGATAAAAAAGAGTAAGGGGCTGAAGAAAAAGTAGATGCGTATTAGGTGAACTTTATATGTAACTGTCAGCTATGGTCCGTCTCACGAACTTCTGCCTATTTTATAATCTAGAGGTAATTCGAACATGATGCCTACAGGCTTAGTCGGAGTACATTATTAAGCAATTAGAGAGGAAAAGATTCACAACAGCCTCTTATTTAAGTCATAGTTGTGATTTATTCGTGTACTCATAGCACCATCCTTGATAGTGTAGTTGTCATTTTCGAAGACATTTTTAGGTTCTGCTTAGCCTTATTAAACCCAGAAGGTCACAGTTGGGCCGAGTGGTACATGTACGTTTTTCAAAAGAAATAGAAGATGCACTCTTGAACATTCTTTTGCCTTTCTTTGTTCTATCAATGGCTAGAAGGAAAAAACAATCAAAGTTTTATTTATCCCTTGTCTGTACTATAAGAATCCAAATTTTGATGCCTAATACCCCATAGATAGTTCGAACTGTGTTAATCAATTTTAGCTCGAATAGTTTGTAGGGGAACCCTACCCTCTCTGATCCATTCAACACGTGCAATTTCTTTTCCATCGATACGCCCTGCAATTTGTACTTGAATTCCTTTTGTATTTGCTTGTTCACTTAATTCAATGGCCTTTCCCGTTGCTTTTCGAAATGAAACTCTTTTCTTTAATTGACCGGCTATAAATTCTGCAAGAATATTAGGAATTCCGTAAGTTTTTGGTTCATATAATGAAATTTTTTGTAGTATATTTTTCTTGATTTTGGTTAATGTGGCACATGGCACACATAGAATTCCGAGCAAAATATCCACCAGTCAATGCTCCTGCTCTGCAAAATTTTGGTATGCTCATGCTCTAGCATTATTAGGTGGTGTTATTTTAGCTTTCGCTATAGATATCACCCCTTTGAGAACACTCGGTAACTTTACTGTAAAAACTAGCTTGGACATTGCGATATGCAGATCAAGGCATAGGGAGAAAAAAAAATACATGTATAAAAAATCAAGATCATTGTGTTTAGAGGGTGTTTGGCTAAGCTTATAAGCTCCTCAAAACATCTTATAAGATGTTTGAGAGCTTATAAACTCTTGCAATGTGTTTGGCAAAATAAGATGTAAAATAACTTATAAGATTTATAAATAAGCTCCTAGAGCTTATAAACTCAAAAAAAAAAAAAAAGTTGGTTTAGTACATCTTATTTTTTTAAGATCTTATAAATTGCATTCAAATTATACACACTGCACACACACTATTACATACTTCACACATATTTCATACATTACACACACTACATACGTTTCACATGCACTAAACACTTTTCACACATTAAATACATTTCACACTGTACACACACTACACACACTTCACACACACTACACACACTTCACACACATTTCACACAATACACATACTACACACGTTTCACACGCACTACACACATTCCACACATATTTTACACACTACACACATTTCACACACACTACACATACTACACACATTTCACGCATTACATACACTACACACGTTTTACATACACTACACACACTACACACAGGGTGTGTTTGGTTTGGGCTAGGGGTGGTTGGGGTACTGTAGGCTTGGGGTGTTTAGATGGATGGAAGTGGTTGGAGAAGTAAAATTGTGTGTTTGTTTTATGGGTTGGAGGAGTGGTTGAATGAGTGGTTGGAGGGTTGATTAATCATATTTAAATGGAATATGTGATTTGACGTGTGTAAGAGGTTGCTGGTTGATGAGAGAGAAAGATAGAGTGATTGTGATGATTTTATGTGTGTAAGATGATGTTGAATAATGAGAGAGGATAGTGGTTGGAGAGGTTGGGCCAACCTCGATTTAGCCAAACATGTATTGAGCTGGGCCAACTAAAAGTGGTTGGCCCAGCCCAAAGGAAACACACCCACATTTCACACATTAAAAACAATACACACGTTTCACACACACTACACACATTTCACACACACTACACATTATACACACTACACACGTTTCATAAACATTCACACACTACACACGTTTCATACACATTCACACACTACACACATTTTACATACATTTCACACACTACACAATATTTCACACACTACACACACATTTCACACACTACACACACTACACACATTTCACACACTGTACACATTTCACACACACTACAAACACATTTCGCACACACTACACACACTACACACATTTTACACACTACACATATATTTCACAGGGGTAAAAGGACTTTTGGTCCCGTAACTTTTGGCTTGTACAATTTTAGTTCCAAAAAAAGTTAAGAATTCAATTTAGTCCCATAACTCTCGAATTGGTCCACATTTAGTCATTTTTTCGCTGGCGGTGATCGATTTTGCTGGCAAATCACACGTGCAGGTCACGTGACCCATTTTCCGGCCGATTTTATCCAATGTGGTTCTGGAAAGTGACGTGGAATTAAAAAAAAAAATTCTAAAAAAAATCATTGCACGTGACCCATATTTTTAGGATTTTTATTTTTTTCTTAAATTTCACGTCACTTGCTGGAGCCACGTCAGACAAAATTGGCTGAAAAATGGGTCACCTGACCTGCACATGTGATTTTCTAGCGAAATTGATTCTTGCCGGCGAAAAAATTACTAAATGTGGACCAATTCTAGAATTATGAGACTAAATTGAATTCTTAACTTTTTTTGGTACTAAAATTGTACAAGCCAAAAATACAGGACCAAAAGTGTTTTTAGCCCCATTTCATACACTACACACATTTTCACACACACAACACATTTCACACCGTTTCACACAAATTACAAACACATTTCGCACACACTACACACATTACAAAATGTGTAGTGTGTGTGAAACATGTGTATGGTGTGTGAAACATGTGTGTGCGAAATGTGTGTAGTGTGTGAATTTGTGTAGTGTGTTAAATATGTATAGTGTGTGTAGTGCGTGTGTGTAGTATGTGTAGTGTGTGAAACATGTGCTGTGTGTGTGTAGTGTGTGTGCAGTGTGAGTAATGTGTGAAACGTGTGTAGTGTGTGAATGTGTGTCGTGTGTGAAACGTGTGTAGTGTAAAATTTGTGTAGTGTGTGAAGTGTGTGTGTGTGTGTGTGAAATATGTATAGTATGTGTAGTGTGTGAAATGTATGTAGTGCGTGTGTAGCGTGTGAAATGTGTATGTAGTATGTGAAGTGTGTGAAATGTGTACAGTGTGTGAGATGTGTGTTGAAATATGTACGTTGTATGTAATGTGTGTAGTGTGTGCAAAATGTGTGTAGTGCGTGAAATGTATGTATAGTGTGTGTGAAGTGTATGTAGTATATGTAAAATGTGTGAAATGTGTGTGAGTGTGTGCAATTGCATCTTATAAGCTCTTTTCAATCACTTTATTAACTTATAAGATGTTAGTGCTTATAAGATGTTTGAAATAAGCTTAGCCAAACACCCTCCAAGTCTATATCTTCAGGAATATTTGTTTTTGGACTATGATAATGGGCACTTCGAATTTTCTACACTAATACACCATTTAGTAGGGATGGCAAGAGAGGTTCTTGTTATTCGCCTGATAACGGTGTAAATACACAAATTTTGTATCCAATCAAAGGCTACCACATGTCGAAATCTTGCAGATAATATTAAATTTAAAAATATTAATTTAATAATTATCCAAAGAGATATTGATAGACATCAAATTTTGATGGATCAATCAAATTATTTCATTACAGGCCTAGGCCTATTAGAATTCTCCATCCTACAACTATACATACGTAGATGTGGCAATTCGGGCCTGGCCTGTCGATAGAGGTGGCAATTTGGGCAGCCCGGCCGGGTCGGGCCCGTCGGGCCCATGATAAATTTTAGGCCGGGCCGGCCGGGCCAGAAATAAGTCGGGCCTAAAATTAGTCGGCCCGACCCATCAAAATACCGGGCTTTTTTGGGCTTTTTTCGGGCTTTCGGGCTCTTTCAGGTTTTTTTTTCTTTTCGGGCCGAGTAAAAAAAAAATCGGGGCTAATATTTTACGGTCCAACCCATCTAAATATCAAGCTTGGCTGGGCCAGCCCATCGGGCCGGGCCAATTTTGCCACCTCTACCTGTCGGGCCCATGACAAATTTTGGGCAGGGTCGGGCCAAAAATAAGTCGGTCCGGCCCATCTTATCCTCTTATATTATACTAAAATTTTCAGGCCGCCCGTCGGACCTTCGGGCTTTTTGCTTTTCAGGCCGGGTTGGGCTGGACCAAAAATAATTCGGGCCTAATATTTTACAGCCCAGCCCATCTAAATATCGGGGCGGGCTGGGCCAGCCCCTCGAGCTCGGTTGATTTTGCCACCTCTATACATAGGGTCTTGTTCTCCACCGAAAATCACAACACAAGTTCAAGGAGCAAGTGGAATTCTCTCTAACATTCAAAGACGTTCCAGCAAAGATTCAAAGGCGTTCTAAGGATATCCAAGGCGTTCTATGATGTTCTAAAGCCATTCTAAAGCCGTTCTTCAAATATTCATCCAAATAATATACTTGATCCAAAATCAAGCTTTTGAGCCTTTGGATTAACGTTATTCAAATCCAAGTCCAGAACTGGGAAGATCAAAGTCAACTCCGAGTTTGAAGGCGTTAAGTAATTAGAGAGAAGAATCAGAGGATTACTAGAGATTGTAACCCAAAATTATTTATTTCAATAAATTATTTTGTACAATGTTTTTTGTTTGTTTTAATTGCAAACAATAGAAATTTGTTGTTACAAACGAATTGGGTTGAAATATCATAATATTAGTAATTATAAATATTCGTCCATTCAAACCCAACTTGATGTTAGAAATATGAACCAGCACCAACTTATTTAATTTTTGGGTAAACCAAAATTGATCTATTTAACATGTATAATCTGAAAACTATATTTACATACCTCTAGTTTCATCTGGATAAATTTGTAGAATTCAATCACCAGGATAACATTTTTTCAAAATTAAAAAATACTTTAGACCAACTCATTTTACTAGATTTGTACAAATTTATCTAGAAAAAAAGCTCAAAGGGATGGATAAATTATAGGGATCTTATCTAAGACTGACCTATTTAGGTCCGTTTACTTTGGCAAACAGAGATAAGTTAATTATTTAGATCAGGGAGATACCTTCATAGGATATGATCGAATTTGTTATACACTTCCAATGTTTACTCTAACATATAATATATAGATAAGGATATTAACTATCCTTATCCACATTTTACTATGTGATATATGTAAGTTAGGATAAAAGTGATATTACCTAAATGTCACTTTTAATATTAAGCTTCCAATGTTTCCTAATGTTATCCCCAGTTTTGGGTAACTATCCTAGGGGAGGCAGACTGGATTATTACCAATGTATTATCCGGGTTTTGTCATTTTATCCCGGTTTGGAAGGATAACCAAGCTCTTTATTTCTAGCAAAGTAAACACTAGATAAAGTTAGATAAAATGTCACTATTCTATGATATCTCCCAAAGTAAACGGAACCTAATATTTCAATATGTGACATCTCGCGTGATAAAAGGAGGAACTTACTAGGCTTATAAGCCAGTCTATCTTCCTTCAATATTTCAATTTGAGATAACTCACATGTGAAACTTCCATTATTTTTATCATATTCATCTCACATGTGAGTCATTCATTCCTTTCGGTCATTAGACTCATTACACACTCCTCACATGTGAGCCATTCATTTCTTTCGAAAATTTGAACAAGATCATACATGTTCCATCATATCAACAGTCCATCTTGCTCGAGCAGAGGCTTGCCGGCTCGAGCATGGGGTCTACTCTGATACTATATTAAATTCAGGAGGATTTTGTACAGGCCAAAACATTTAAATATATTGTTACTCAATATGACAATATGTGGAGAGATTTATCTATCTCAATAAGGTTCCATCTTAAAACCATCTTGTGATAAAAGAAATAACTTATTAGACTTATAAGTTGTTTCTCTATCTTTAATATTTTAATATAGAAAAACTCGCACGTGAAACTTCAGTAATATTTATCACAAGGATGGGCACATCCGGATACCCATCCAAAAAGGATGTTTGTATAAAGTTAGAGTAGAATATGATGTGTAGTATCGATATTAAATCAATAGGTTGGTGAATGATGATTTATATTATTATATTGTGAGAAGTGATAGGTAATGATTAAAATGTCGTTGGATTGATGAATTATGTTATTATATTTTAAAAATGTTGTATAAATAATGATCAGTTAATTTAATAATTATTAAAAAAATAGTTGAATTTTGTAGAGAATGGTAGAATTTTTTAGATGGAAAATGTGTCATATTCGAATGAACACATCCGAATAAACATACCCTTACTATTATGGGTAGAGTTTACAATTGAATTTAACAAAATTGAGTCGTAATTGGCACCTCTACTATATTGTCATATGTGAGACACATCAATCCAACATGTAGACTATTGGCTGGACACCGGAGATGCTGAAACGATGTGTCTGGGCGGTTATGTGTGAATTATAGATCTTTCAGTTTGTAATAATTTTGTTCAGTATTATTTTAACTAACAATCAACAGTATTACATTCTTTTTCAAGTACAAGTCTGTAAAATATAGAGGACAATCTAGACAAAGTCAAACCCAACAGAAACAAAATAAAATCGAGTCGTTGATGAACCACTGTTCTTAAGACAAAACTCTTTCCGCCTAGTGCTCACGAAATGACGAGACTGTCTCCAAAGATAAAATTATTTTTGTCTCTTCTAAAGCAGCACCGCTATTAGAAGAACCCCGGTGAACTGAGTACTTTCGTCTGGACTGGAAACTATGCAGAATGCAGAAGATGCAGAGAGACCAGGTGATTCTGTGTTGTGTCTGTTGTGTTCTGCATGCAAGAAACAACTTTATATAGGCATGCGAAGGGACAACCCTATTTATGGGCTTTAACCAGCCATTATGTCGGCTGTTAAAGGTTGTGTAACAGCCCAACGAACACCTGCATTGATGACCCACTAATGCTGTCATAAACAGCTATTACACAAGGACATTACAGGTTTTGAATTCAAAACCCATATGTTACACAAGCCCATCGGTTTTGGGCTTCCAAAAAGATAAGAGCACAAGCCCAAGCCCCAAGGTCCGAGGCCGAGGCCTTCCCAATGACCAAGCCCAGGCCCGAGCCCGTGGCGTGGCGTGCCGAGCCGAGAGCGCGCGTGCGCACGCGTGTGGGTTTCCAAAGAAACTCCCTCACAAGCATCATTAATATGCTTGTATATGCTCCTATATTTATAGTGGTTATCAATGCACTTCTTTTTCAA
>JAUEKW010000007.1:2500-22500 GCA_032274785.1 Ajuga reptans
ACTTCTTAATAGCATTATCCGTTAAAAATGAATTTTCTAGCATTTGACTCCGCACCGCTAAAGGATTTCGTCGTACACTCGAAAGATAGCCTAGAAAATCGAGTGAATGATTAGATAATTGGTTTATAGAGACCCTTCCGGGTTGAGACCACACATAAAACTGACATTGCCAGAAATTGACAAGGTAATATTTCCATTTATTCATCCGAAGAGACGTCCTTTTTGAAGCCAGAATTGACTTTCCCTGATACCTAACATAATGCATGAAAGGATCCTTGAACAACCATAGGATGGCCTGAAAATCATTAGCAAAAACTTCTATAAGATGCTTTATTTTTCCATAGAAAAATATTCGCTCAAGAAAGGCCCCAGAAGACGTTGATCGTAAATGAGAGGTTTTGTTACGGAGAAAAAGGAAGGTGGATTCATATTCATATACATGAGAATTATATAGGAACAAGAAGAATCGTTGATTCCTTTTTGAAAAACTAGAAATGGATTTGTTTAGAGTAAAGAGAAAGAATCGTAATAAATGCAAAGAAGAGGCATCTTTTACCCGATAGCGAAGGCTTTGAACCACGATTTCCAGATGGATAGGGTAGGGTATTAGTATATTTGCTACAAAATTTAAATGTAAAAATTTGTCCTCTAAAAAAGGAAATATTGAATGAATTGATCGTAAATTATTAGATTTTAATATTTTTTTTTTCTCTTCTAGGGAATCTACGAATCGTGGGGAAAATGGAATTTCCACTATGATTACAAACCCTTCTGATATCGTTTGAGAATACAAATTGTTGTTGTGCTTCCAAAACGGATTTTGATTCGAATCATTATCGAAAATAAGAAAATGATTCTGTTGATGTATTAGAGTAATTAAACGTTTCACAATTAGTGAACTATATTTATTGTCATGATCCGTATTTTCTAACAAAATTGACCTATTTAAACCCTGCTCATGAGCAAGTGCATAAATATACTCTTGAAAAATAAGTGGATATAGGAAACCATGTCGCCAAGATTTATCTAGTTCTAAATATCCTTGAGATTTCTCCATTTGCAATACGATTTGAACCAAAAATCAGGGATTTCTCGGGTCATCAAATGATACATAGTGCGAGACAGTCAAAACAAGGTATTCGAGTAAGAAAAATGAATAAATACCTCGGAAACAGGTAAACTCATGAACAGAATCCTTATCCTCTTCTTTCCATATACTAAAATAGGTTTGTATTCATTATAGGATAACAAGAGGCTTAGAAATCCTTTATTTTTGAAACCCAATCGCTCTTTTGATTTTGAAAAAAGAAAAAAAAAGATCTTTCTTTATCAATATACTGTTTCTTCTACACATTTATCTCCAACCCGTAGTGGAGAATAGCTAATAGTTAGGATTCATTAAAAAAAAAGAGATAATCTACTCATGGGAGAAACCTTTCCCGCATTAGGCACTAATCTATTTTTAACATCTAATTAGATCGGGTAATCATTCAAATTAAGAACAGAAGCTCGTTTCTTCTTATTTCCCTATAATTGGAACCGCAGGGCTCTATCCATTTATTCACTCAACCCAATTTCGAATTCGTTTTGTTCCGCTCCAAAAGCTTTGTGCCGATCCCGTATTCTCAGAATTCTCCATTGATACGACATGCTATTTTTTCCACCCATTCTCTTTCCAGGATCAGTCGCGGTCTTTCAAACTCTACCGATGGTATGGACGAATACATTACTTCATCCAAATGTGTAAAAGATCCTAGTCGCACTTAAAAGCCGAGTACTCTACCATTGAGTTAGCAACCCGAATAAAAATGAAAAAAAAAACTTGAGCTGTGTAGATACAGTCGAAATCCAAATAAATAGAGGGATTGAATTACATGACACAACCAAAACATTGAACTAACAAGAAACAAAAAACCAAACCCGCAGGGTAGAGGTAAATAAATTCATTTATACACGATCAAATTATATTTGTTCGATACGGTGTTGTCAATATAAATGTTTAGAAAAGAATACAATGGAGAAAATAGAAAGAAATAATGAAATATATATTATATAATTTAAAGGGACTTGTGTTGAATTGGCACTACATAGATACAAAAACAACAGGAGTATAGATGAGGGAATAAAATAAGGAAAAGAGGAAAAAATCTCGAGTTTATTCAATATTTCTCAAAATCAATCAATATAAGCTGAATAAACAAGCTTGATCCCTTGCTTATTATTTGTTAATAGTAATAGAAAATAGGGTTCTAACAAAAACCACTCGAAAATACTATCCGAATTTTCTATTTTTAAATCCAATTTTGTCATTTATTCCCATTCACTTGATTTTTTTCGATTTATATCAAAAAATCAATAAGATAAAATAGATTTTTGCCGTTCTATTCTAGAACGCGGGATTTTATATCTATAATCTTATAATCTATAATACTAAAATTAAGAGGTATGAATAAACAAGAGGGGGGGGGGTAGAGAAAAAAAATTATATAAAGCTATATACAAGACATCCCCACACTCTTTTTTTTATTGTTCATTAATTGTATTTCGTTTAATTAAGGCAAAATTATGTAAAACCCCCGCTTTCTTTAAAATATCATGAACAGTTCCTGTAGGTTGAGCACCCTTTTCAAGGAAATATAGAATAGCAGGAACATTTAAATAAGTTTGATTCTTTATCGGATCATAAAAACCCATTTTACGAAGATCTCTTCCCTCTCTTCGGGATCGAACATCAATTGCAACGATTTGATAGGTGGCTCATCGGGATAGATGTAGATGAACAACCCCCCCTAGAAACGTATAAGAAGTTTTCTCTTCGTACGGCTCGAGAAAAATGATTTATGTCTATATAGAACATAAAATCATCAAATCAATTAGACTTTTATTTCAGTTTTTTCGGGAAAAAAGAAAAATCATTCGTACTCATAACTCAAGTTGGATAACTCTCAAATAGCTCAAAGAAAATCCTCGGGCATTTCATTTATTGAGTGGTCTCGAACTCCTTTTTTGTCTCGTTTAGAATCTATTTTGATTGTTGATTTTTCATTCTGATCTAATTGTTGAGACAATTCCAAAGGGTATTTCCTTGTTCCAGGATCCTTTCTTTATCTTTACTTTGAATCATTGGGTTTAGACATTACTTCGGGAATCCTTAATCGTTTCAAAATGGTAGCAACATACCCTTTTTGTGATTTCTTTTTTTCTATGAAAGAATCATAGAATAGAGCGATTAATTCCTGTGCGCTACACTTTTGATCAAAAGAATTTTACTTTAACCAACTCCAACAAAACAAACTTTACGTTATGAATTGGAGTCTTTTGATTTCTATATTGAAGATATACTTTACGAAGTTGTTCCAACTTATTGATTGGCACTAACCCTAGATCCTTGCCCCTGATAAATTAATCAATAATTTTTACTCGAGCTCCATGATGTACTATTTATATTACAACCCAACAAATAGGGGGTGAAACAGAAAAACAGAACAAAGGATGTCGAATCGAGAGCACCTTTATTACTCTATAAAATGGTGGATGAAAGAATCCACAGCCAATTATGTCCTTCAAGTCGCACGTTGCTTTCTACCACATCGTTTCAAACGAAGTTTTACCATAACATTCCTCGAATTTGGAATCAGTATGTAATTGATTCAATTATAGAATCATGAATAGTCATTGGTTCAGTCAATACATAGTAATTTATAATTCATATTATAGATGTATTTTTCTTTTTCTGAAGAAGTATCAACAAGAATTGAACTAAAATCTCATATTTTTTTAGTATATGAATCCACAACTTTTTTGAATAACACGGGAAAATGGACTCTTTTTGAATCTGAATCTTTGAGTGACTCACCCAACAGGATAGATTCACCAACCTCACACTTCGTCAAGTACCGAAAACTTATAAATAAGAAATCATTAAAAATATGGAATTGAAAAAAAAATTCTTACGTCGCCATCATTATTTGAATAATATTTTACAGTAAATATCGCATTTGATCATCATATTCGAAATAAATCCCGTTTCTTTTTTTGTAGAGTAGATAAAAAACGGGTATGGTATGTAAGAAAGAGAAGATTTAGGTCCTTATTCTTTCAATTGATAAATCCTATTCAAAGGATAAGATAAGCATTTAGTCTACGTATTTTATTTATGATTCGACGATTTTTCCATAAAATAAAGTGACTAGAAACATGTATAAATCCCCCCCCCCCCTACTTCGCTTGTTACAGAGATTGACCATTTTTCTCATCATATTATAGCCAAAGACGGAATGCTTAAAAAAGAGGGGGTTCAAGTAAACTACATTTGTTACATATGTAATTTACTTGAATCTGAGATTCGAATAGATACGGATAATAGAATTTATACCCTCCATTACTTATCTACTCCCCCAATTCTATAATAAATCAAAAAAGAATCCTCCTTTACGGGATGCTAGGCGAGGTAGTCTCGGCATAAAGACAAAGCGCTTCAGATTACTTATGTCGCTGTTCCTATTTTTTTTTATTTCATCCTAACTTAATACCATTTGATTGAATTTTAATTCAATTAGTATCAAGAAACCCCTGAATTAATAATGGGGCTAATTTAGGAAATAGAAAAGGGAAATTTTGGAATATGGAGGGTTTTCTTTCGTATTTTGATTTAGAATACATCATTGAAAATTCAAATAGATCTATTATGGTTTTTCTATTTTCTAAGTAATTAACTTACTTGAATATGAAGTGAGGGAGGGGTATAATCATATGCGGAAAAGCCCGTCCGGATTCCATTTGTAAAAAGATATGATTCAGAATTACAAAATGAGAAAAAAGAATACTCTATCCAATATTACACTCATAAACAGAAGATTATTCAAAAAAGCAATCTGCATTTCGATATAATTTCTAATTAGAATGCGTATACTCTGGGACGGAAGGATTCGAACCTCCGAATAGCGGGACCAAAACCCGTTGCCTTACCACTTGGCTACGCCCCATTTCAACTTCTATTCTGCATTAATAAACACTAATATTGGTCTTGGTTGTTCGTCAATTCTAGTCCAAATATCAATCGAATAGATTCGATTTTTAATAGGATTTTGAGATGTGTATAAATTATAGAAGGAAATTAAATTTATTGATCATTACATATAATTTCATTAAGATAGTATATTGTATGAAAGTATGATTTGATTTCTTTTATTCTCTTTTGAGAATTGAAAGATTTTTGGTTGGGTGGGTTTAAAGAATAAAAAAGGATTTTTTTGTCTACTTTACTTTTTTCATTTTTCCCTTATATCAATAACTCAATCAAAATGCAATTATCTCCAAGAACAAAACCCTTGTTATGCTTAATATTCTTAGTTTGATCAGTATCTGTCTTAACTCCGCCCCTTATTCGAGTAGTTTTTTCTTCGCTAAATTACCCGAGGCCTACGCCTTTTTAAATCCAATTGTAGATGTTATGCCAGTCATACCCCTGTTCTTTTTTCTCTTAGCCTTTGTTTGGCAAGCTGCTGTAAGTTTTCGATGAGATCGTTACTATAATACTGTCCTAGAAAAATTCATGATTTTTCTCAAAAAAAAGCTAACAATTAATAAAATCAAATAAGTCTTGCGGTATGAATCCTCGAGTCAAATATGAAAATTCGTGGCTATCCACGAGAAATCTGGATCAGCTCGTTCTGACTCTTTTCTAGCGCAAGACCCTATATGGTTTCCCCCACAATTATATAAGAAAATTTTGGTAATGAAAGACTTTATATTACAAATACAAATGCATTTCTGAATTTTTTTTTATTTCTAGAAACCACTTCATTTTCATTATCTTGGTGTCAAAATAGAAGATGCGGTATAAAATAAAAACGGAGAATCTATTCTCTTTTTCCCCAAAAATGATCTTGGAGATTGTGTAATGCTTACTCTCAAACTCTTCGTTTACACAGTAGTGATATTCTTTGTTTCTCTCTTCATCTTCGGATTCCTATCAAACGATCCAGGACGTAATCCTGGACGTGAAGACTAAAAAAATAGAAAAAGGGTTTCCTTGTTTGATTTTGAAATTTTCTTAGGATTTTATCTATTCCACACCTTTAACTAGGAAAAAATCACAAGAGTCTGATAAATGCGAAAGATAAATAAAATATCAAATCAAGTCATCAACGGAAGCGGAAAGAGAGGGATTCGAACCCTCGGTACGAATAATTCGTACAACGGATTAGCAATCCGACGCTTTAGTCCACTCAGCCATCTCTCCCAATTGAAAAAGCTATATTACATTACACATAAAGTAAGGATTAAAAAAAGGTATTTCTTTAGATCTTCTCTCTTTATTATATAGATATATAAAACTTTTATCAGCAATATCAAATAAGGACTCGAAAGAAAAAGAAATATTTCCAATATAAAAAGAAAGAATACTTCTTTGATTTCGTCCGAAAGGGCCGTTTTTCTTCTCACGGCCTGGCCGGGTCAGTACCTAGCCGGGCCTTTTTGTTTTGTTTCAATGAATCATAATCATAGATAAAATGATTTGAAACAAAAATTCTTGTTATTGAAGCAACAACACCCAAAAGTAAGGGCTGTTTTATTTCCATTCTGGAATCAAAGTATTATTTCTTATCTTATTATTTTATTCTTTACTTTCATTTTAATATAATACTAGATTCGAATAAAAACCGAACTTATGGCTATGGATTCTTTTTTTATGTTATAACTTAAGTGATTTTGTTGAGCCGTATTTATTTGCCAAAACTCCTCCACCAACAGACAAGATCGAACTTGTTATTTAAATGAGCCCCTCTTAATCTCGTTAAGTTCCCTGACGAAACACCTAATTCTCATGATTATTTCTTGATTATGCTTTTTTGCTTTGTTCGACAAAAGGTCTATTTATATACAATAATCGCATTATAGCGGGTATAGTTTAGTGGTAAAAGTGTGATTCGTTCTATTCACCCCTTATTATAGTTAAGGGGTCCTTCGGTTTGATTCCTATTCCGATGAAAAACTGTATTTCTTAAAAGGATTAAATCCTTTACCTCTCAACGACAGATTCGAGGAAAAATATACATTCTCGTGATTTTTATCCAAGAGTCCATTATGAGTTGAAAGATCGGATTATGAAATTACGAAACATAATTTTTGAAAAATTGGATCAATACTTCCAGTTGAATGAGTATAAGTAAGGAATCTATGGATGAAGATAGAAAGGTGAATTTTTTTCTAATCGTAACTAAATCTTCAATTTTGGATTTATAAAAGAGAGATTGAAACAAAATAGCTATTAAATGATGGCTTTGGTTTACTAGAGACATCAACATATTCATATTCTATTTTATATTGTTTTAGCTCGGTAGAAAGAAAATGCTTTTCCTTAGGATTCTCTCAAATAGAAATAGAGAACGAAGTAACTAGAAAGATTGTTATAATCCTCTTCCCTTTCTAGAGGGATCATCTAGAAAGCAAGTTGTTTTGAATGCATTCAGACAGAAAAGCTGACATAGATGTTATGGGACAAATTTTTTCAGTCACGTTTTGGAATTTATACATCTTCCATAAAGGAGCCGAATGAAATAAAAGTTTCATGTTCGGTTTTGAATTAGAGACGTTAAAATGATGAATTGACGTCGACTATAACCCCTAGCCTTCCAAGCTAACGATGCGGGTTCGATTCCCGCTACCCGCTTTCTATTTATAATTCTATATTATTAGAATTAATGCATTATTACGCAATTCCTGAAATTATCTTACATATGAATAGGATATAAGCCCTTTTTTTTCGCATTTTTATCTCCTATTCGGAAAAGAAAAATCGGAATGAAATGAAAGGCGTCCATTGTCTAATGGATAGGACAGAGGTCTTCTAAACCTTTAGTATAGGTTCAAATCCTATTGGACGCAATTTATTTCCATGCATAATATATAGAATCTATATATATATATATATATATATTTTATATATTTTAGATTTCTAGGTCACTAAATAGAAATATATTTAAAAATGATTTGATTTGAATCAGAAACACTTATATTATCTATTCGAATAATAAAGGGAATCCTTTATTATTAATAAATGTTAATTCGTAATAATAAAAAAAGGTGTTAAGAGCGATCAATCTCGTTGTTCCTGAAGTAGAAAACGTTCCATCTGTTCCTGAATAACTTCTTTCAAAAGGGCTTCCGCCTCCTCGGTGAATGTCTTAGTCGACGATATAATTTCTTGGAACTGAGGTTTATTTGTTTTTAAATAAGTACGTAACTCACCAAGAAATTTTCTTACCTGTCCAATTTCTAATGAATCAAGATAACCGTTCGTTCCGGTATAAATAGTCATTATCTGTTCTTCTACCGTAAGAGGGGCCGATTGAGATTGTTTAAGCAATTCGCGCAATCGTTGACCTCTTGCCAGTTGATTCTGAGTAGCTTTATCAAGATCAGAAGCGAATTGTGCAAAGGCTTCTAATTCTGCGAATTGCGCTAATTCTAATTTTAATTTTCCGGCTACTTGTTTCATGGCTTTAATTTGAGCTGCGGATCCTACTCTGGAAACGGAAATACCTACATTAATAGCAGGTCTGATTCCAGCGTTGAATAGATCGCCGGATAAGAATATTTGCCCATCTGTAATGGAAATTACATTAGTAGGAATATAAGCCGAAACATCTCCCGATTGGGTCTCCACTATTGGTAAAGCGGTCATACTTCCTTCACCTAAACCAGAACTTGATTTAGCAGCTCTTTCCAAAAGACGTGAATGTAAGTAAAAAACATCTCCTGGGTAAGCTTCGCGACCAGGGGGTCTTCGTAATAGAAGAGACATTTGGCGATAAGCTTGTGCTTGTTTGGAAAGATCATCATAAATGATTGAAGTGTGTCGTTTACGATACATAAAATATTCAGCCAAGGAGGCTCCTGTATATGGGGCGAGGTATTGTAATGTAGCAGGGGAATCCGCCGTTTCAGCTACCACAATAGTGTATTCCATCGCTCCCCTTTCCTGGAAAGTAGTCACTACCTGAGCCACAGAAGATGCCTTTTGACCAATAGCTACATAAACGCATATTACGCTTTGCCCTTGTTGATTGAGAATCGTATCCGTGGCTACTGCGGTTTTACCGGTCTGTCTGTCCCCAATAATTAATTCTCGCTGACCGCGCCCTATAGGGATCATCGAATCAATAGCGATAAGCCCCGTTTGGAGAGGTTCATATACAGAACGTCTCGAAATAATACCGGGAGCCGGGGATTCAATTAACCGAGATTCAGAAGCGGAAATTTCGCCCCTACCATCAATAGGTTTAGCTAGGGCATTTATAACACGACCCAAATAAGCCTCGCTTACGGGTATCTGAGCAATTCTGCCTGTTGCTTTTACGGAACTTCTTTCTTGTATCATTAAACCGTCACCCATTAATACAACACCAACATTATTGGATTCCAAATTCAGAGCAATGCCTATTGTACCCTCCTCAAATTCTACCAATTCACCTGCCATTACGTCATCAAGACCATGAATACGAGCAATGCCGTCGCCTACTTGAAGTACGGTACCGGTATTTACAACCTTTACTTCTCTATTATATTGCTCAATACGCTCACGGATAATATTACTAATTTCGTCAGCTCGAACAGTTACCATGAGTATTTCTTAATACTTTTGGAGGAGCAAAAAAAAAAATAATAATAATAATACCTACTGTAAAAAACTAATAATCCGTTATTTCTTTCACCGCCCCAAGCATGCCAATATTAGCACTGACGGTACGTAAATGTAACTCATTGTTCAAACAACGATTCAGAGTTCCTAAAGCTCCTTGTAAAGCTTGTTGGAACACCCGTTGTCGAACTTGATTAATCGCCCTTTGTTGTTCAAACTGAATGGTTTCATTTTTGTAATTTTCTAATTGTTCCAATGTTTTATAAGTTGAATTAATCAAATTCAATTTTTCTCGTTCGATCTCAGAGTATCCATTCATCCGAAACTGATCTGCTTCTATTTCCATTTTACGTAAACGGGCCCGAGCTTTTTCCAGCTGTTGGACGGCCCCCTCGCGTAATTCTTCTGAATTTCGAATAGTATTCAAGATCTTCTGTTTTCGATTATCTAATAAATCACTTAATGAAAGTAGATTCTCTTTCCATTCATTTCAAAACTTCCACGATCCCTTCCCGAACCAAACATGAATCTTTCGATTCATTTGGCTCTCACGCTCAATTACTTCAATTTCTTATGGCGAATTTCCATATATATATTCATATTCTATTTTTGAATGTAATGTAATGAGCCTATCCTCTTTTCTCTGTTCATATTCTAAAATAAAAACTAATCCAAGACTAGAACTATACGATTCAGAGGACTCTTCTGACCAAAGAAAAAACATGTAATTGTCAGCAAAGTTGTTTCGTTATTTTCTTCAAATCCAAAAAAATCCTTCGTACTTTATACATAGGTCATCAAATTCAGCATTAGAAATACCCATTTTTTCCAATAACAGGTTCAAATCATTTTATCGACATGAGTGTTATATATCGAAAAAATTTCCAACTATCTGTATTAACATAGTGGTAGAAAGAGTACTATGCCGCGTTTGGACTTCAAATGGAGTAAGCTTTAACCATATTAATGATTCCACATCGTTGTGTTTTTGATAGAGAATCAAAGTAGATTTACCAACAAATTACGAAATGCTACGGTTCTTCCATATGATTTCTTAATTTATTCAGAAGTAATTCGCAGGATCATCCACCTTTCTTGCCGAGTTAGCACGAAAAAAGGTGCAGCCGGTTGAATCCGGCCTATTATTGAAATAAACAACTCGCACACACTCCCTTTCCAAAAAAGATCAATACACCAAGCACTACACTTAGATTTATTGGATTTGTTGCTAAAATATCGGTATTAAACCCGAAACTCCCGGCGAATGGCCAGTGGCCCAAGGAAGCGAAAGAATCAGTTACATTTTTCATAAGATCCCCCTTATAGATAGACTAAAAAATCGAACGGAGTTCCTTTTGTATCACTTCACCCTCTTTTTTTTTATTGAAATTCTCACTAAGTCAACAAGAATGCGACTTATTAGAATTAAGTACTAAAGTACTAGGCCTCATGTCAATTGCGACATACCTCGTTTATTGCAAGATTTCCAAAAAGAAAGGATTCTAGTAAGAGAAAGGAAGCAAGCGAGTCGGTATGCTAATTTCTTATCCTCAAATCAGCTCTTCCCGTAGGCTATTGTCTCAACCAATAAGTAATTGTAGGAGTTAAATCTTGATATAATTCAAAAAAGCAAACGACAAGTCGAAGGCAATAAAATAAGAAAAGAAATACTTATTTTTCCTATTTCTAGGATTCAACAAATTAAACAAAAGGATTCGCAAATAAAAGAGCTAATGCTACAACCAATCCATAAATTGTTAAAGCTTCCATAAAAGCCAGACTAAGCAATAAAGTACCTCGTATTTTTCCCTCAGCCTCGGGCTGTCTCGCAATACCTTCTACAGCTTGGCCCGCGGCAGTACCTTGTCCCACTCCAGGCCCAATAGAAGCAAGCCCTACGGCCAATCCAGCAGCAATAACGGAAGCAGCAGAAATCAGTGGATTCATGATAAGTTCCTCGCACCAAAATAAAGAAATGGTTAATGATACAATCAACCGATGAATTAGAACTTCATTATTCTATCGCTACGACTCATCAAGTTACAGTAACTACGAACTCTGAATTGAAGTAAAAATATTAATTATGGAATCTTCAGAACTACTTCAATATCTCTTTTTTAGTTTCTATCCCCCGCGAAGTCTTTGTGAATCCCTACGACTTTAGTTCTTCCATTTCTTTGTTCCGAACCATTCTTGGAAGTCCTCGTTCTTTATTTTATGTGATCTCTTTATTCATTCAATTCGGACGAAACGGAAGGGCTTCTATTGGAATCCCCATCTAAATTGACAGTAGTTAGGGCAAATTAGATATATTATATCTTTAGTTCATATAACTAGTCAATTATAACCTATACATGTGTTTCTTCTATGACGTAAACCGATTAATTCGTTTAATCGGATTCTTATAAATCATTCTTCGAAACATCTACAAGAGTTAGCTTATGCTTATAGCCATTAAATCGCATAGACCTAGTTCAACGACCTAGTTCAACCTCCTCTACTAACCCGCCTATTTTTTATGAATCTACTTTATTTGTAAACTCTTTTACTCCTTTTCATTATCATTATCCTAGATGGAGACAATTTAAAAGGATAAATTCATTAGGCTGAATCGTTGCTTTGATTTTGATTGATCTAAGCTAAGTTCATGCAATTTATTATAATTTTATTTTAGTCAATCGTTGAATTGAATGAAATCAACCGAAACCCGAATTGTTCCATAAACCGTCTTTTTTTTATTTATTTAATTGTGTATCCATAGTCATAATATCATAAATGCCCTAAAAATTCTTATTCAAATTAAATTATGACTCCTAATATTTACTTTGGAATTGACTGACCAATAGAATATAGAATATTCATTGGAGTGGAGGGGGTATGATCGAAAAATGGGCTAAACGGGAATTTTAGGAAAAAGATCGTTTCGATCTCTTTCCCCTTTTTACAAGAACCCCCAATATCCGTAATCTTTTTGCTATTATTTCAGATTCTAGATATATACCATGCCATATTTTTCTGTATTTTTTATTTTTAGATTTATGTTCCCTAAGTAGATTATCTTGAGCCACGCATATATTGTGTTGGGCTAAGATAAAAAAATTCTTTCAAAAATTTCAAAAAAGAGTCAATGATGGCCCTCCATGGATTCGCCTATATAGGCCGCAGCTAACGTTGCAAAAATAAGGGCTTGAATACCACTTGTAAATAATCCAAGGAACATGACCGGTATAGGAACTACTGAAGGTACTAAAGAAACAAGAACAACAACTACTAATTCATCCGCTAATATATTCCCAAAAAGTCGAAAGCTAAGTGATAACGGTTTTGTGAAATCTTCTAAGATATTAATGGGTAAAAGAATTGGAGTTGGTTGAATGTATTTACCGAAATAACCCAATCCTTTTTTGGTAAGACCCGCATAAAAATATGCCACTGACGTGAGTAAAGCTAAAGCAACGGTAGTATTTATATCATTTGTGGGTGCAGCTAACTCTCCATGAGGTAACTGTATTATTTTCCAGGGTAAAAGGGCCCCCGACCAATTAGAAACAAAAATAAATAGAAACATAGTGCCAATAAAGGGAACCCAGGGCCTATATTCTTCTCCAATCTGAGTTTTGCTCACGTCTCGAATGAATTCGAGAACATATTCGAAAAAATTCTGACCGGTAGTCGGAATGGTTTGTGGATTCCGAACAGCTATAGCGGCTGAACCTAATAAGATAGCAATTACAAACCAAGAAGTAATAAGTACTTGAGCATGGACTTGGAAACCCCCTATTTGCAAATAGAAATGTTGGCCTACTTCCACGCCGGATATGTCATATAGCCCTTTTGGTGTGTTGATGGAACATGATAGAACATTCATATTGCCCCCTGACATAAATAGAACTTTAAAAGGAATTATTTTGATTCAACCGGCCCTTTCTTAACTTATATATTTTGTAGACTAACCGATCACATAATAATAATAGCCCCTTTTTATCTCTTTTTGAGATTCTAGAATAGTAACCGATTCCAAAAATCTATGGAGTTCAAAAAGTCATTTATCTTATTATTAATCAATAATTTCTTATATAGCTAGAACGGCCCTCACAAATGGCGAATACTAATTTGTTAAGAATTAATCGGATTGAAGCTATAGCGTCATCATTCGCCGGGATCGAAATATCTGCAAGATCCGGGTCACAATTTGTATCGATTAAACAGATCGTTGGGATTCCTAAAGTAATACATTCTCGAAGAGCTGTATATTCTTCTTGCTGATCAACGATTATTACAATATCGGGTAACTCTGTCATATATTTAATCCCACCTAGATATGTTTGCAGGCGGGATAATTGTCTCTTCAATACCGCCGCATCTCTTTTCGGAAGGCGGCTGAGCTTCTCCGTTTTTTGTTCCGTCCTCAAGTCCCTGAACTTATGAAGTCTTGTTTCTGTAGTAAACCAATTCGTTAACATACCGCCGAGCCATTTTTTATTAACATAATGACATCGAGCCTTTGTTGCAGCTCGCGCTACTGAATCAGCTGCTTTATTTTTGGTACCAACAATTAAGAATTGTTTTCCCCTACTTGCTGCATCAAAAACTAAATCACAAGTTTCTGATAAAAAACGAGCAGTTCTAGTAAGATTTGTAATATGAATACCTTTACGCCTTGCCGAGATATAAGGTGCCATTCTAGGATTCCACTTCCGAGTACCATGACCAAAATGAACTCCTGCTTCCATCATCTCTTCCAAATTGATGTTCCAATATCTTCTTGTCATTTCTCCCTACACTTCCTCTTTTTAAGAGACGGGGTGTCCTAATAAAATAAATAATTGTTCCGATGGAACCTTCTCTTCTACCGGAGATTGGCTGTTGATACATGACCCAATAAATGAATTCCTTTCTATTCGTTATTATCTTTCTTTATTACTTCATTACCAAATCAAATGAAATGGGTGGACCAAATACAGATAGTTAGCAGGGGTAAATTCACTCTTATGAATCATTAAACCCTAGAAATGGTTGTTCTGATGTATCATGGAAATTCTTTGAAATGCAAGAATTAAATAATTCTCTGTGGTGGAACAAAATATCTCCTATTTCCTCCTCAAATAAATTTCTCTTTTTGGGTTCCAAAGAAGTGTTGTTAGGCTGCCTTGAACGGCGCACTAATCCTCTGAATCCGGTACCGACGGGTATCATCCCTCCCAGAACTACGTTCTCCTTCAGGCCTTTCAACCAATCGATACGACCCCGGAGAGCCGCTTTTGCTAAAACTCGAGTGGTTTCTTGAAAACTCGCTTCGGATATGAAACTTTGAGTATTCAGAGATGCTCTCGTTATTCCCAATAAAACGGCTCGGTAACAAATCGCCTCCTCCAAAGCACGCCCCGTTCGTTCCGCCCGCCACAACCCAATTAGTTCTCCGGGTGAAAAAACATTAGACATTCCTTCTTCGGAAACCAATACTTTTGATGTTATTTGACGTACAATAATTTCTATATGCCTATTATGAATCTGCACTCCCTGGGATCGATAAACCTTTTGGATCTTATTAACCAGAGAGATGCGACTCTGCACTATAGTTAGCTCAGCACCAATCAAGAATCCCCAAGGAATTCCAAGAATTCTTGTTATACGCCCATTCCAATCCTCAACTCTCTTTTCTAGGTTCATCGATATTGAATCAATTGAACGTACTTCTAACACTTGTTCCACTTTTGGAAGACCCTGTGTTATATCACCAGATTTCGATTTTTCATATATAAATGTAACTAATGTATCCCCTTTGTAAAGGATTTCCCCATAATGGCCATGAACGGTTGCTCCTGGAGTGGCCAAATAAGGCTTAGTTGATCTTATTACTACAGAGTCGACTTGAACAATTAGAATTTGACCTGATTTTAGGTAGGGTCCCTTTTTGGCTATATATACATTTTCACAAATAAACTGTCCAAGACTAATTATTGTGGATGTCTCTTCACAATAATTATGATGGAAAAAATACCAATTCAAATTGAATGGATTCAAAATGATGTTACTGCTACTACATGGATCGGGATTATAAATTCTCCCGCTTTCGTCCATTAAAGAATATTTAAGTATTCGAAAAGTCTGTTTTAAATTTTCAAGTTGCAAATATTTAGTTATCAAGATCCGATTCTGGGTTCTTAAAAAATAAATATTTGCAACTTGAAAAATGGTTCCTAAAGGACCCAAGAATTTCCTAATTGGAATTAGGGGCTCTCTTTTAATTGATTCTTTTATCACATTGTGATATTTTACATTGTTAAATGGGCCCATTCGAGAACAGTTGGATGATGACAAAATTATCAAAGATTGGCATTCCTTATTTTTATTCAACAACGTACGAATAGTTCCTTGATTTTGGCTAAGTGATTGTTTAATTCTTGCCTTTGCCTTGGAATAAAACGGATTAATAGTGGTACAATCTGATCCATTATCAGAGATCAATCCTGAACCTGACGGATCATTTCTTTTTCCGGTACACATAATAGGGGATTGGACTAAGTCGATTCTTAGGAAATCTCGAATTAAACCATTTATCCTTACTTCAACAAAGGAAGCACAAGCACAAGCCTCTCCGGCAGAAGAACTTTTTTCATCTTGGTCCCAATTCAAAACTAAACAAGTCCGAACTAATTGAATACTTGTGTCGGAAATTCCCCAAATTGGTTTGCCATTTCCACGAAGGATATAATTGACAACTCGGAGTTTCATATTATCCCTTTCCTGTAACAGATCCCCCGGGAAAGGTGTTGCTAAATTTATACCGTCTGTGATTTCATATGTGACTACAGGTCGAACCAAAATAAAATGCCTTTTCTTAGTAGGTGTGATCCGTTGGATATAGATCCCACTTTTCCATTTTTTCGATTCTGTTTTTCCCACTCCTGGGGGTATCAAGATGCCACTATGTCGGGCTATCTTATCTATCTCTCCAGGAAAATAGATATCCCCGGAAAAGATTTTGAGTTCGATTTTTTTTTTTTGTCTCTCCACTCGGACCAAGCCGCCGACTCGGCTTCTTATATTTAAAGCGATTCGTGTATCTATTCCAATGATACTATTGTTCCGCACCATTATGGAAGAAGATCCGGGCAAAATATGCACTTCTTCGGGAATGAAAAAAAACCGATCTACTTTCGTTTGATATTTTGGCTTAAATTCTTTAACTCCTCGATACTCGACCAAATCCTCTTTTTTGACAAGTGAATGCGCCTCTACAGTCCCATATTTAGTAATCCCCGAGCTGTTTCTTCTGTATCGGGGATCATCAAAATAAGCAAAAATACTATTTCTACGGAAAATTCCATTTATGGGTATTTGTATTTCAATCGAGCTACCGGAATCGGAATGGGGCGGTTGTTCTTTCTCTCGTTCTCGAATTGATTGGAATGGAATAATGAATCTATTTCCTCGCCTCTTTGCTAATAAATAGGAATTCTCGAGGAGAATAGCAGGATATATGAGATTACAATGACCAGTCCATATGATTCGATTAAGTTCTGAATAATTAGGAATCCCGCCTTCTTTTTTATCAGAAAGAGAAAGATCCGAGCGGAAGAGTTTATGTCTCACTTGATCATTAGTCAGAGAGAGACTCGAAATAGATTTTCGTTCGACAGAAATAGAATGCGCGTTTATTTGATCTTGATCCTTGTGGAGCGAAAAGGGAACTATACTAGATTCGCACGAACCTCCTGATAATACCCATAAATGACTTGTTTTTGGTAAGAGATGAACATTGCCATATGTAAATTCCGGTGCATGGTATACATCAGTACTCCAGTGCATTTCTCCTTCTGAATCCGAATAAATATGTTTTCGAACCCTCTCTTTAAAATTTAAAGTGTATGCTCCCGCGCGAATTTCAGCAATCACTTGTTCTGATTCTACGTGTTGATTATTTTGAACTAAAAGAAAACTTTTTGGTGGAATATTCACGTTATGTATAATATTTTCACTTTCAATAGTTACATACAAGTCTATATAACATAAAAAAGCAGGATGTCCATGACGTGTACGCGTGGGATGAACCAAATCCTCATTGAATTTAATTTTTCCATTAGAAGGGGCCCGTACATGTTCCGCAGTACCCCCTGTAAATACTCCACCGGTATGAAAAGTTCTTAATGTTAATTGAGTACCCGGTTCGCCAATAGATTGACCCGCAATAATACCTACGGCTTCTCCCAATTCGACTAGGTCGCCATGAGTAGGACTCCGGCCATAACATAATCGACAGATCCAAGATGTACTCTTACAAGTAAAGGGAGTTCGAATGGATATTGGCTGTGCTTGGAAGGTTATGAACCGATTCACAAGTCCAATCCCAATATCTTGATTTCGAATGGCAACGCATCGTTGGCCCATATATATATCGTCTGCTAATACACGACCAATTAATGTTTGGATAAAAATTCTTTCCGGCATCCTCCCATTTTGATGAGGACTCACAGAAATACCTCGGGTGGTACCACAATCCGTTCTACGGACAACAATGTGTTGAACTACTTCAACAAGTCTGCGCGTGAGATATCCGGCATCCGATGTTCGTACAGCAGTATCCACAACCCCTTTTCGGGCTCCATAGCAGGAAATAATATACTCTGTTAAGGAGAGCCCTTCGCGTAAATTGCTTTGAATAGGCAAATCAATCATCTGTCCTTGGGGATCCGACATTAATCCTCTCATACCTACTAATTGGTGTACCTGAGATGCATTTCCTCTAGCTCCCGAAAAAGACATTATATGGACTGGATTACGGGGGTCGGTCATCCTAAAATTAGGATTCATTTCTTGTCGCAAATATTCACTTGTAGCATACCATATTTCAATGGATTGGCGTAATTTTTCTACCGCGTGTACATTTCCATAATGATAGTGTTTTTCCAAAATAAAACTTTGCTGTTCAGCATCTTGGACTAGCCATCCTTTAGAAGGTATTGTTAAAAGATCATCAATTCCTAATGAAATAGATGTAGCAGTGGCTTGATGGAAACCCAGAGTCTTTACTTGATCCAGGATGTGTGATGTATATGCCATTCCGAAGTGATCTATTAATCTGCTAATAAGTCGTTTCATGGCAGCTCTATCTATCACTTTATTGTGAAAGACCAGATTGGCCCGTTCTGCCATAAGTACCTCCATATTCCGCTGAGTAGAATTCGACAATGGGTTTGAGTCAGTGATTGGAAAACTTCCTTTTCTCGATCTTGATTCGTGTAGAAATTCAGGAACTATGATATGATCCTAGTTAAACCGGCTAGGCTCGAATTCATACCATATCATAGAATTGTTTAGGTACCATATGATATATGATTAGGTACGCTATGAACAGGCCCGGCAAAACCCCTGTAGGGCTTCTTCGATTTCTCGATAAAAAGAAATATGACCGATGGTGGTTCGAATGTATATACAAAGAATTTCCTTTTTTACACTTTTTACTATTAGATAGTGCCCATAAATCTCATGATAAGTACCCAAAGATTCATAATGAACTTCGATAGGAGCTTCTCTTGAAGCAATAACACGTTGATCTAATCGCCACCGGAGCCACAAAGGGCTATTTAAATCAATTCTTTTCTGTCGATAAGCTCCAATTGCATCATAGGAATTACAAAAAAGGGGTTCTTTTTCTTTCGTATACTTATAGTTATTATCGTCAATTCCTTCAGTTTGAGAATCTCCGCGATTACATGGATTATACCTATTTGCACAAATACCTCGAGGATTTCTGCTTGTTAATACATAGAGTCCAATAAGCATATCTTGAGTTGGTACGGAAATGGGATCCCCAATAGCTGGGGATAAAAGATTCATATGAGAAAACATAAGCAAACGCGCCTCCGCTTGAGCCTCCAAAGATAAAGGTACATGAACAGCCATCTGATCCCCATCAAAATCTGCATTGAATCCCTTACAAACTAATGGATGTAAACAAATAGCGCGCCCCTCTACTAAAACGGGTTGAAATGCCTGAATGCCTAATCTATGCAGAGTAGGTGCTCTATTCAGTAATACAGGATGCCCCTGCATAACTTCCTGAAGTATTTCCCACACAATCGGTTCTTTTTCCCGAATTTTACTCTTAGCAACTCCTATATTCGAAGCAAGATGTTGTCTAATTAGATCACGAATTACAAATGTCTGGAAAAGTTCTATTGCTATTTCGCGAGGCAATCCACATCGATGTAATGAAAGTGAAGGACCTACGACAATGACGGAACGCCCCGAATAGTCGACCCGTTTGCCAAGTAGAGTCTCGCGAAATCTTCCCTCTTTACCTTCAATTACATCCGAAAATGACTTGTAAACCTTATTATGACCGTCCCTC
>JAUEKW010000007.1:27500-34552 GCA_032274785.1 Ajuga reptans
TATCGAAAAAACCCCGTCGTTGCTAATTCGATCTAGCAATGATGGAATTTTGATTCTGTTTACTGAATCACATGAAATTTTACCCAACTCCATATATATGTAATGTATGAAATATGTATGCGCGGAGGAATAAAGAAAATTTTCTGTTCAAATTGGACAACAGATACAAATGAAAAGGAATTGAAATCGATAATATACTTATATTTTATATTATGGAGCTTTGTTATAGAATATCAAAAGAAAGACGATTCCATTTTTACCATTATTATGATATTACATATTCCAACCCGACTGGATATCAGAAAAAAATGGATTCAAGATTTGATCGGTTCGCTGAGATAAAGAAAAGACAAAATAATCAAAAATATTGATTTTTTTTTTTCGCGAATTCCATTGTTCAAAAAATGAATGATTCGCAGAAAAGGGAGATATTTTTACTTTTTTTTAGTAAAATTCGTAAAATATATATGTAATGAAGTACGTAGGAAGAGTTGTATTTATTAAACATAGAGAATCCCTTATATTTTGGGGTCGTGCTTTATCAAAATTTCTATTTTATATTCAATGAAAAATGGAAGCACGCTAATTTACTATCGGTATCATATCAATAAATAAGATACCTGGTTAGATATCGACATAACAATTTCTGTTCTGGGGTTTACATATACCCACAATTGCTGTTATAATTGAAATTAAGAAGGAAGGGCTTTTTATTTAAAATGAAAAGAATCTCAATACTGATTAGTTATACAGCAATTTGGATTTTCTTATGTTATTAAGAAAACACAATTTGAAATTCAAATCTAAGAATTTTTTATGAATTCACAGCCAATAGTTAATGGTTCCAATTTGTGCGGAATTTTGGCTTTTGTAACTGAAAATCCACATTGAATTTTTCAATAGAAAACAAAAGGGGAAGTTTTTTTAAGTATTGTATCGTGTTGGCGGCATGGCCGAGTGGTAAGGCGGGGGACTGCAAATCCTTTTTCCCCAGTTCAAATCCGGGTGCCGCCTGATGAACAAAAGAATCCAAACCAAATTCCTTACTCTGTTCCGCTGATATAACTCGATGAATTCTTCCCCAGCACCGGCAGAAGCGGGGGGGGGACTACATGATTCTAAGCATCTGTAGGTTTGTTTTCTAATAAGATTGTAAACCCCCTTGAATAAAGAAAGACTCTAGTACTAGTAGTGGAGTGGAAGGGAAGCGAGAAGTCTTGATAGCCCTACCCCTGCTAATGGAATATCTGGAGTCGTGGTGGAAAGGGCAAAAGATACTTTGTATCCAAACTCGAAAGAGTTTCTGAGTGATCGGGCATTTAATCAAAATTATTTCCAATAAGAAATAGAGGTGGAGAATGATCTTATTTTGATTTTTTATTTATGAAGACGAAAGGCAATAAAAGAAACAGTAGGTTTTATTATTCTATACGTTCCATTAATAACATTTCCTTGATATTTTCCAAGGGTGTTACTGCCTATTTTCTTTTGCTTGTGCTTAATGTTTACCGATTCTACTTGAAATCAAATCATATAAGAACCCGTTCTAAGTGGATTTATTGGATTGGTTCATCAATAGTGTTGGGTTGGCTCAGAACCCTCCTTTTTTTGACTCTGCACCGTTGATTCCCCTATTATTAGTGAACAAGAAAATTCCTTCATATTCATAGAGATAGGGGACATAATTTACATGGATATAGTAAGTCTCGCTTGGGCTGCGTTAATGGTAGTCTTTACATTTTCCCTTTCCCTCGTAGTATGGGGAAGAAGTGGACTCTAAGGATACTACTAATTGAGTTGAGGAATCAAACTGTATTGTATCAATTGTTTTATTTGTTTTCCTCTTTACTGTTCAAATAGAAAGTAGTTAAGTAGATATGTTTTATAAGAAACAACATAGACATAGCGATTGCTCAATAAAATACTACGCAAAATAAGATCTTGCTTTGGGCGAGCCACATATTGTGTACTTACCACTTGTTTTATTTTATTATTTTAGAAATTTATTTGATTTATGTTTTATCGACTTGTTTCATATTTCCTATCATGGTTAAAGTTAAAAGATAAAGATTTCGTTTACTACTCCTTTTCAAAAGTTACCATACTCATCCCATAGAGCTCCTTGAAGCATCTGTCAACGGCTCAATCAATTACTTCTTCGGAATGCAAAAAAAAAGGATTACTTGGTTTCTTATACCATTTTTCTTCGTTAATTTGATTCTTTCGACTAATTCCCGGATTCATATTCGAAATAAAAAAATCTGAAATCTCGGAATTCGAATAGAAATCGTAAGAGTAAGATTTATTTTTCCATTTTTTCCGATTGGATGGAATGGAATTCCTACAAATCAAATATCAAATAGATGAAGATATAATATATTTTAGATTGATCTATATTAAGCCTCCATAAAAGTACAACTTTATACACTATAATAACCATAATAAACAGTATCTAGTATATGGTAGAAAGATTCATATATTTCTTTCTACCACATACTATACTGTTGGATCTCATAGAATACTGCTGATTCTAGCCCGATCATTTCATTTAAGACGCGAAATTAGAATTGCTTTTTATTTCTTCAATCATTGATAAGAACTAAGAAGTCAAATTTCATTCAAATTAATCATTTTGGCTGATTGTTTTTACGTAAATAATAAGTAAAAAAGCAGTCGGAATTAGAATAAATAATGCAGTAGCAATAAATGCGAGAATATTTACTTCCATAATCTCATTGTTTCTTTTTTTTTTTTTACTTTGCAATAACTCGGGATTTAATCCCATAGAGATGATAATGATAAAATTTTCGCCCTTTAAATTTAATGGGATAAATTTGAATTACATCGCGATAATATTGAATCGAATCAATATTCAATATTATGAATAACAATATCTATATCTAAGCTATCAAATGGAGTCATCATCAAGAATTGAATAGTATAACATAGAAAGATCCTTTATCCATACCGAATCCAAAAATGGATTCCCGATCCAACCAGGAATTCTTTATATTTATCATTCTTTTCCATGCTTTATTTTCTATAAGCATAACCCCGCCCCCTCCCTTATACAATCATCTGACCGCCTCTCCACTTCTATTCTAGTAGTTAGAAACCCAACCAAACAATAGAAGTTAAACGGAAAGAAGTTAATTGAGTTTTAAACTCCGTTCTTTTAATGATCTAATTTTCTTAGAAGACAAAGAAGTGTGATAAAGATGGAAGTCCCGGTATAAGTATCCAAAATCTAATATTCCATCAAATTCAATTCACTATTTATTTGCCTTCCCGAGGGGGGCCTAAAAAAGATCTTTTCTTTTGCTAAGAGGGTCAGGATCCTTGTTTAATCTTTCTTTTATTAAATGAATATCCTCTTTCTTTGGAACACATATATCAAAGGTGGAGTGTACAATTTGAATAAGATAATTTGTTTCCAATTAATAATTGAGATTGCACACAATCGGAATCAAAAATAAAAAACTTCATTTAATCCGAAAAGTATTCTATCAGAGTAACGATGGTAAATTAATGTATTTAAGAAAAGAGTTCCATTATACGGATCGAAAACAATCGAAAAGTCCGACCCAGTACGGCACCTCGTACAATTCTGAATATATAAATTAAGAATTGTACTAATCCGCATATGTCTCTCTCCCATCAATTGGGATTGGTAGATGTAATGGGAATTTAAGGATTTCTTTGCTGAGAAATGCGAAAAAAAAAAAAAAAAAGAAATAAAGTTCTACGAAATTCTGCTCCCTGTCCCTTTTTTTCACAGAAAAAGGGAAATGAATTAAATATTTATCGGGTCTGCCGGGACTGACGGGGCTCGAACCCGCAACTTCCGCCTTGACAGGGCGGTGCTCTGACCAATTGAACTACAATCCCCGGGAAAGAAGTTGTATAGCATATATTATTCTTATGATTTAATTCAAACCATTTATTTTAGTTCTATTTCGAATCGTCGTGTTGTAATATAGATGCGAGTGATATATTGATATCCACACGAATACGCACTTTCGTGAGGGTGACATGAATCAGGAATCGGAATCACTAGCAATCCTTTTGCTATTGTCAAATCGATTGATAATCTATATCGGGAAACAAGCAAATAAATAAAAGTTGAGGGATATAGCCGACAGTTTTCTTTATTTCCGGGCATTTATGGAAAACGAATGGGTATATCATTTCATGGCGAGTCTGCAAATTTTTTGGGCCGAGCTGGATTTGAACCAGCGTAGACATATTGCCAACGAATTTACAGTCCGTCCCCATTAACCGCTCGGGCATCGACCCAAGAAGAGTAAATTCTAGACTTATTGATAATCCATAATCAAATCAAATTCCTTTCGTAGTATCCCTACCCCCAGGGGAAGTCGAATCCCCGCTGCCTCCTTGAAAGAGAGATGTCCTAAACCGCTAGACGATGGGGGCACGCCTGCTCGACCGTCATCATACTATGGTTTATAGTATGAACAGTTTTTGCAATTGTCAATATAATGACTAGATCCGCCGATCCTTCTGCCTTTCATGATTCCATAGAATTTTTTGATTCGTCATTTAATTTATAGAATAATAATAGCGATTAGAATGAATGGTTCATAAAGATAAATTTGGATCTATGTCGAATTGGTGGGTACATGTATCAATCATGTTAATATAGGGGTCAAATAAAAGAAAAGTAATTTAGGATCGGTCTTGAAACAATTCGTTGCATTGATATTTATCAAATCCAACAAACCATTCTTGCCCTATACTCGCGGAATAAATAAAATGAAATTGATCATTTCTTTTCTGGAACGGGCCACCGGCCCGCCGGCCTTTATGACTTTATTGAATGTACTTAATATATAATATATATACATAGATCTATCTTATCCCTAGAGTGACTTACTCGGGAGTTAAACCAAGTGGGCCCTTTTAACTCAGCGGTAGAGTAATGCCATGGTAAGGCGTAAGTCATCGGTTCAAATCCGATAAGGGGCTTTAGGTTTTTTCATAAAACCCCCGGCTTAGTATTCTATTTGAGGGGAGAATAAAGAAAGATATTGTTGCTATTTGTAATAAAAAAAAGTAACCAACTGTAGAATTCCCTTTTTAATTATAATCTAATTAACTTAATACTAAGTTATATATAGTATCGTAATCATATATAGTTATAGTTCTAAAGTTGAACATTTGTTTATTCTATTTTATTTAGATTATAATGAGAATGAATAATGATAAGTCGTTTCTTGAATTGCCAAATCCTCCGATTTTCCACGATTCTAATCAAATCTAGTGGACAAATTAGAAATCAACAAAAGAATTGAAAGTAGGTGGACCTGACCTATTGAATCATGACTATATCCAATATTCTGATATTCAAATTCGATAGAGATGAAATTGGAATGGCGGTTTTTTATTTCATTTCTTTGGACTCCATAAGAATTTGTCGATATTTCTGATTAAATCTTTTTGTTCCCAAATATTACATAGGAATAAATTGCTATTCCGTAGAGCCAATCTTTATTTGATTCCAGATCCCGGTTTTCTATACCAAACCAAATATTTACATATCGACGCATTCGATATATATAATAGATATTTTATTTTTGTTCCAATACATATACATAGTACATAGGATGGAGAAGGAATACGAAAAAGAGACTTTCATTTCCAGTCTCTTATTATTATTTTTTATTTAATATGGAATTGAATTTAAGGAATAAAATGGGCAATTCTTGTTTTTCTGACGGATCCAAGTAACTAGAAAAATATTCGAAGTGTCTTTCTTGCTTCGAACTGCGAAAATTCACATTCTGGTGTTTTATTTTTGATTCATCGGAAGGAGAAAAAAGAGAAATATAATAAAAAGATGATAAAAGAAAAAGAGTCAAGTCTAAAATAAAGTAATAAAAAATAGGATACTGTAGTAATTTAGTATACATAGAAATTAAATGAATCCATAAAGTAAAGAAAAGGGATTTCTTTTTATCAATCTCACGACCAAGATCCAATAATAATGGCTCGGGTGGTTATATAGGCAGGAATAGTCGAATTGAATTCATGGATTTACCTGGGTCAGGTTTTTGAATAGGAACGAATAAAAGATTTTTATCTTCGAAACCCATTCGAAAGGGCGGTATACGGGAAATCAAATCATACATAAATGATCAAATCCTCAAGGGCCCCAAACTACTATGAGGTGCTCGAAAATGGTTGAAGTAGTTGAATAGGAGGATCACTATGACTATAGCCCTTGGTAAATTTACCAAAGACGAAAAAGATTTATTTGATAGTATGGATGACTGGTTACGGAGGGACCGTTTCGTTTTTGTAGGTTGGTCCGGCCTATTGCTCTTTCCGTGTGCCTATTTCGCTTTGGGGGGTTGGTTCACGGGTACAACCTTTGTAACTTCATGGTATACCCATGGATTGGCCAGTTCCTATTTGGAAGGCTGCAATTTCTTAACTGCCGCAGTTTCGACTCCTGCTAACAGCTTAGCACATTCTTTGTTGTTACTATGGGGCCCCGAAGCACAAGGAGATTTTACTCGTTGGTGTCAATTAGGTGGTCTGTGGACTTTTGTGGCTCTTCATGGCGCTTTCGGACTAATAGGTTTCATGTTACGTCAATTCGAACTTGCTCGATCTGTTCAATTGCGACCTTATAATGCAATCGCATTTTCTGGTCCAATTGCCGTTTTTGTTTCGGTATTCTTGATTTATCCACTAGGTCAGTCCGGTTGGTTCTTTGCGCCTAGTTTTGGCGTAGCAGCTATATTTCGATTCATCCTCTTTTTCCAAGGGTTTCATAATTGGACGTTGAACCCTTTTCATATGATGGGAGTTGCTGGTGTATTAGGTGCGGCTCTGCTATGTGCTATTCATGGTGCTACTGTAGAAAATACTTTATTTGAAGATGGTGATGGTGCAAATACATTTCGTGCTTTTAACCCAACTCAAGCAGAAGAAACTTATTCAATGGTCACCGCTAACCGCTTTTGGTCCCAAATCTTTGGGGTTGCTTTTTCCAATAAACGTTGGTTACATTTCTTTATGTTATTTGT
>JAUEKW010000007.1:59028-66124 GCA_032274785.1 Ajuga reptans
GGTGGGGTGACAGCTAGTTTTGGTATGTTGGGGGATATCATTATTGCCGAACCCAATGCTTACATTGCATTTGCGGGTAAAAGAGTAATTGAACAAACATTGAATAAGACAGTACCTGACGGTTCACAAGCGGCTGAATATTTATTCCATAAGGGCTTATTTGATTCAATCGTACCGCGTAATCCTTTAAAGGGCGTTCTGAGTGAGTTATTTCAGCTCCACGCTTTCTTTCCTTTGACTCAAAATTAAATCAAGTAGAAAATTTTATATTAATTTTAATTAAATATTCAATCTTATTTATATATACCCATACTCACTTAGATATACTTAGTATAATTCTATATGAAAATATACTTAGTATAAGTATATATGAATTCTAGTGATTATAAAATATCTTTATAACAAATTAATAGAACAATAAAAAAAATAACAGGTACAAATATTAAATCGAGGTACTCATTCTATGACAATTCTCAGCAACTTACCCTCCATTTTTGTGCCTTTAGTGGGTCTAGTATTTCCGGCAATTGCAATGGCTTCTTTATTTCTTCATGTTCAAAAAAACAAGATTTTTTAGATACGGGCAGTAGGGACAAATCTCATCTATTTTTTTTAGATCTAGAAGCACAATTCGATGAATTATTCCTAAAGGTTTACATCAGAATAGTGCTAGTTGATGGGAGTTACTTCGGAAACAAAGAAAAGTAAAGTCAAATTCATTTGGTTGGGTTATTCTCCCAATTCTAATAAAATACAACCGGATCTAATATGGGTTGGCGATCAGAACGTATATGGATAGAACTTATAACGGGGTCTCGAAAAACTAGTAATTTCTGCTGGGCCTTTATCCTTTTTTTAGGTTCATTAGGGTTCTTATTGGTTGGAACTTCCAGTTATCTTGGTAGGAATTTGCTATCTTTATTTCCGTCTCAGCAAATTCTTTTTTTTCCACAAGGGATCGTGATGTCTTTCTATGGAATCGCCGGTCTCTTTATTAGCTCCTATTTGTGGTGTACAATTTCGTGGAATGTAGGTAGTGGTTATGATCGATTCGATAGAAAAGAGGGAATAGTGTGTATTTTTCGTTGGGGATTTCCTGGAAAAAATCGTCGTATCTTTCTCCGATTCCTTATGAAAGACATTCAGTCCATCAGAATAGAAGTTAAAGAAGGTATTTATACTCGTCGTGTCCTTTATATGGAAATCAGAGGACAGGGGGTCATTCCCTTGACTCGTACTGACGAGAATTTGACTCCACGAGAAATTGAACAAAAAGCTGCGGAATTGGCCTATTTCTTGCGTGTACCAATTGAAGTATTTTGATAGAAAGGGTGTTCTTTCGTTTCGAAATCCGACTAATATTCATTACTTGACTTTCATGCATTCATCGAAAGGGGCAATTGCTTCGAATTTTAGCAATTGATATCTTTGGAAACAATATTTTTTTCTTCATTCGAATTGGAAGTAGACTCTTTCTCTTTCTTATTCTATTTCTGTATTCTTTCTAAATTCAAGGACTAACTCCCGAATTGCAAATAAAAAAAAACGTGAGAATAGATTTATAGGCTCTATGACTTGTAATAGAACTTATGCTTGATAGAAATTATCATATAGAGTTGACGAATGAGGTGAAGCTGAGTTCATTAAAGACGAAAAATGGCAAAAAAGAAAGCATTCATTCCCCTTCTATATCTTACATCTATAGTCTTTTTGCCCTGGTGGATCTCTTTCTCATTTAATAAAAGTATGGAATCTTGGGTTACTAATTGGTGGAATACTAGGCAATCCGAAATTTTCTTGAATGATATTCAAGAAAAGAGTATTCTAAAAAAATTCATAGAATTAGAGGAACTCTTACTCTTGGATGAAATGATAAAGGAATACCCGGAAACACGTCTACAAAACCTTCGTATCGGAATCTACAAAGAAACGATCCAATTGATCAAGACGCACAACGAAGATCGTATCCATACGATTTTGCACTTCTCGACAAATATAATCTGTTTTGTTATTTTAAGTGGTTATTCTATTCTAGGTAATCAAGAACTTATTATTCTTAACTCTTGGGTTCAAGAATTCCTATATAACTTAAGCGACACAATAAAAGCTTTTTCTATTCTTTTATTAACTGATTTATGTATAGGATTCCATTCGACCCATGGTTGGGAACTAATGATTGGTTCTGTCTATAAAGATTTTGGATTTGCTTATAATGATCAAATTATATCCGGTCTTGTTTCCACGTTTCCAGTCATTCTAGATACAATTTTTAAATATTGGATTTTCCGTTATTTAAATCGTCTATCTCCGTCACTTGTAGTGATTTATCATTCAATGAATGACTGAAAAAATGATCCAGTTATAAAGTTTATTATTTTGTACAAAAGCTAAACATTCAAAAATTGACTTATTCTTTTATTTTTCTTTCTACCCATTCAGGGGATTCCTCCTATATTCCAGTAAAATTATTTCAGTAAATAGCAGAATCATGGATAGGGAACTATACCAGTGACCAACCTAATTTTATTGTAGAACTTTTCAGGATCAATGATTGGACCATGCAAACTAGAAATGCCTTTTCTTGGATAAAGGAAGAGATTACTCGATCCATTTCCGTATCGCTCATGATATATATAATAACTCGAGCACCCATTTCAAATGCATATCCCATTTTTGCACAGCAGGGTTATGAAAATCCGCGAGAAGCAACTGGCCGTATTGTATGTGCCAACTGCCATTTAGCTAATAAGCCCGTGGATATCGAGGTTCCACAAGCGGTACTTCCTGATACTGTATTTGAAGCAGTTGTTCGAATTCCTTATGATATGCAAGTGAAACAAGTTCTTGCTAATGGTAAAAAGGGGGCTTTGAATGTGGGGGCTGTTCTTATTTTACCGGAGGGGTTTGAATTGGCTCCCCCCGAGCGTATTTCGCCTGAGATTAAAGAAAAGATAGGTAATCTGTCTTTTCAAAGCTATCGTCCCACTAAAAAAAATATTCTTGTGGTAGGCCCTGTTCCTGGTCAGAAATATAATGAAATCACCTTTCCTATTCTTTCCCCCGATCCCGCGACTAAGAGAGATGTTCACTTCTTAAAATATCCCATATACGTAGGCGGGAACAGGGGAAGGGGTCAGATTTATCCCGACGGGAGCAAGAGTAATAATAATGTTTATAATGCTACAGCAGCAGGTATAGTAAACAAAATCATACGAAAAGAAAAAGGGGGATATGAAATAACTATAGTGGATGCATCGGATGGACGCGAAGTGATTGATATTATACCTCCAGGACCAGAACTTCTTGTTTCAGAGGGTGAATCTATCAAACTTGATCAACCATTAACGAGTAATCCCAATGTGGGTGGATTTGGTCAGGGGGATGTGGAAATAGTACTTCAAGATCCGTTACGTGTCCAAGGTCTCTTGTTCTTCTTGGCATCTGTTATTTTGGCACAAATCTTTTTGGTTCTTAAAAAGAAACAGTTTGAGAAGGTTCAATTGTCTGAAATGAATTTCTAGGTCCGCGGATTTATCAACATATTAAGTTCGTAAACAGAACTAAATTTTTGTTGATAATTATGTAATTCTGTATAATCAAAAAATTATGAAATTTGCTTGTTTCTATTCTTTTTCTATCATATTTAGAGAATTCCTTGTGCCGCAGTACTAGTCAGTCATAGTATGTATATTGTGAAGAAGACTATTTGACTTTACCTATTCTTTGTTTATTTTTTTTTTTTCAACCCCACTAAATTGGAGCGGTATGATTATGTCACTGTTTTCAGATTTCAATGTCATAGAATATAAATATATTAATAGTTTTTCTATTTTAATATAAGAAAATTCGACTAGATACTAAACATAAGATAAATAAGCGGAGAAAGTTAAGCACAGTATAAATAGAAATTGGAAAAACTGGATTCTAGGAGGGATTGTTTGTCTTCCTAGAGTCCTTCTTGTTTGTGTCGAAATATTCTACGAAATTTTAATACAATAATGCCTATTGATCCCGTTCGTCAAAGAATCCTATTCTTAGTTTAGATTTTTTCCGAGTTTTTATTAGAACCCTTATGACATAGAATATTTTTTTTTTATTTATTACATATAACATATAAGACATATAACATATAAGAAGTAGTAGAGTAGTGGACAAACAAAAAAGAGAACGAATTTTATTGAGCAAATAGAACTTCTTCAATGAACTTGTTTATAAAAAAAAATTCAACCTTGATTTTAAATATTAGATACTCAAATTTAGAGTAAGATTCTATTAGTATAGAAAAGAAAGGGTTCGGTTCGCATGATATCTGATCGATAGAAAAATGGATTTAATATATTACAATATAATTAATTATATTGTATATTGTGCCACCCAGAAAAAGGAAATCCAGTGATTCCTTCTTTCTTTCGTTTTCTTTATTTTAACTTTGAAAGTATCGACAGATATTATCGAGGAAGAGATGTTTTGAATCAATTAATGAAGTTCATTTTTAAAAAATATCATCAGAAAAAAATGAAATGGAGTTTTTTGAAACATCGGAAAAAGTTATCCATTTTGTCATTTATACGAATAAAAAATATTATGATTATTAAGAACTCAACAGGACCCCCTCTTTCTTTGACGAGAGGGGGTCCTGTTGAGTTCTTACGCTTTCATTTCAAAAACTCAGTTCATCCGATTACTACAGGGATGAACCCAATCCGGAATATGAACCATAAAAGAAAATACCAAGTAAACCGATCACAGGAATACCAGTTACAGTACCTATTATCCAAAGAGGAATCCTTCCAGTAGTATCAGCCATTTATCCCACTTTCCTCCACATTTCATCAAGTAGTCATGCTAGAGACATAAACAGTCATAGATAATTATGAAATGATATCCTTCCGAATGGGATAAGAGAATTCCTAATATATATTTACTATTCCCTTTTCTTCTATTAATTGAAGAAATAATTGGAAAATAAAACAGCAAGTACAAAAATGAGTAATAACCCCCAGTAGAGACTGGTACGATTCAATTCAACATTTTGTTCGTTTGGGTTTGATTGTGTCATAGCTCTATAATTCGGATTAGGTTTATCGTTGGATGAACTGCATTGCTGATATTGACCCCAAAAAAGAAACGGTGGGTACCGCTAGTCCGTGAACAGCCAACCATCGTACTGTAAAAATTGGATAGGTTCTATCTATGGTCATTGGGGCCTCCTAAAAAGATCTACTAAATTCATCGAGTTGTTCCAAAGGATCAAAACGGCCAGTTATTAATGGAATTCCTTGTCGGCTCTCTGTAAAATACTCGTTTGGGCGAGGGCTTCCAAATACATCGTAAGCTAAACCCGTGCTGACAAATAACCAACCCGCAATGAATAGGGAGGGTATAGTAATGCTATGAATAACCCAGTATCGAATACTGGTAATAATATCAGCAAAAGAACGTTCTCCTGTGCTTCCAGACATGTCGAGCTCCACATATTCTTGTACAGTCAAAGGGGGATCGATTCCATAAAAGATGAGATCAGTAAGTAGAATTTTACTGAAATGCAATCTTTGTTAGATCGTCAATATTGTACCAAGGGTGTCTTTAGAGTATACCGAATCAGTATAGCTATCCTTCTTCTGACACAGCAATGCAATTTCACAATCAGTAGCGAGATCAAGTACTAGATAATTTTTTTCTTCTTTTCTTGTTGCTTGTCGCGATGTACTCAATAGAAAATTCCTCAATTTTTTATAGTATAAGATGAGGTTTTTCTACATTATTAGCTTCGGACTAGAAACTGAGGATCAAATAAAATGTGAATCCGACGGATTGGTTTCTAATAATTCATGGAGGAGATTATCATATTTCTACAATTCAATTAGATGCGAAATCTAGAAATATACCTTTTGTGGTTGTAGAAGATGTTTTTTGTTGGAACCCCCTCCCTTTTTCATTCTAAAGAATTGATTAGTCGTCCGGTAACAAGTAACAATAATAGGAGTAATAGATAGTATTTAATGGCAGCAAAATAACAACTAATCCAATTTTTAATCAAATTTTTATCAATATTCGCGGCGCGCGCATTGTTGTTCTTGTATTAGACCCAAAGGGCTCTTTCTTGGCTTAAAGGATAGAGCTTTATTTTATATTAAAATATGGAAAAAAAAAATGTAGAACCTTAGTTTCGAGCGATCTGATACCCTTTTTCTTCTCGTTGGAGATATTATGAGAATGGAACCCACTACTAAATCCAATGAGTTAAAATGAAAGTAAAAAAAGGTAAAGTAAAGGACACTATAGGGTCACTCTTCTTTTGTTCTAAAATAAAAAAAAAAAAGGATTAGATACAATCCAAATTAATAAATAAAAAAAAGGATCAAAATAGATATTTTTCCGATTTTATTCTTTATTCCAAAAGAAAGTTTTCTTTTTTGAATTGAATGAAGTTACACAACAAAGTTCTTATTTTAATATAAGAAAATCTTATTTATTATATTAGTTTACTCAACTCAAGAGTTGCTCAATGAATCTGTTGATTTGGAATCACAGGATGGGTAGATGTCACAGATGATGAATGGATTTCTTATCTATGTCACTATATTTTTGTTCGTCTATAATGATGAATCAAAAACTTTCAATTGTATCTTTCAAGTGGTATTTTTGCTTATCTTCCTATCTTTCTTTCAAAAATTGAAACTTAGGGAAGTGCTTTCTAAACATACGTATAAAAAGAACATATTTCATTTAGCCTCTTCATGCCCACTATAACTAGTTATTTCGGTTTTCTACTAGCAGCTTTAACTATAACCTCATCTCTATTTTTCGGTCTGAGCAAGATACGACTTATTTGATTTGAAATTATGAAATTAATTGAATGAACAATTCATAAAAATAAATCTTTCTGGGATATTCAATATATTCTATAGTTCCTTACCATGTCAATTTCCAATTCTTGGTCATTGAGATTCATGGGCAATACAGATTAATATTTAAGGATATATATTACCTCCCCCTTTCTCCTTTCAAACAAATTAAAATGATTGAAGTTTTTCTATTTGGAATCGTGTTAGGTCTAATTCCTATTACTTTGGCTGGATTATTCGTAACTGCA
>JAUEKW010000008.1:8823-25194 GCA_032274785.1 Ajuga reptans
GTTTAAAACATGATAGAGTTAGGGTTAGCATCAAGCAACAGTTGATGGAAAAGAGCCTTCCTCTTAAGCAAAACAAGCTGTTCCATTGAGTAAACGCAGCAGCCTTCGGTGTATAGCTGTGCTGCGCCACCGGAGAATTCAGCACCAACTGCAAAATTTGCTGCCGATTAAGCATCTCTATATCTCCGCCGCCGCTCACGGAGGTAGTAGGCATGGCCTTGAGAACGCTAATCTGCGCCTGGAGGAACTTGATGTACTTGTACGCCTCCTCCAGCGTTGTCGCCACGTCCATCCTCTGCTTGTTCCACGGCAGAAGCTTCTGCAAGCACCTCGTCTTTTCGCTTAGTTTCTGATCTGATCGCCGCCTCCGCGGCTTCTGCTTTGGCATCACGTACGGCACCGTTTCGTGATTTGGATTGAGCGGAAGGGTAGAGTCGGCTCCTGCGGCGTAATGAGGCGGCGGCTCGAGAGAGATCAGGAGCTCCGGTATCTGCTGGTGGTGGTGAGAAGGAAACTTCGCCTCTTCAAGGAAGAAGTTGAACGGCGGAGCCTCGGCGGCGTTCATGGCGAAGAGATGTTCGGATTTAGGCAAGTTGTGGAGGTATTGAGCTTCAGCGGCCGGATCGTCGAAACCGTGAGTGAGCAAAGAGCGGAAGCTGAGGCCAGCGCAAAGGCCAGTCATGTAAGCAGCATGAACGGCAGTGGAAGCTTCGCCGCCGCTGAGTGACGGCGGCTGCATCTCTGTCTGCATTAGCGAATGCTTTCTTTTGACGGCCATCTCCATTATCAAATGCTAATAAGGGAAACTGGATAAACCTCATTTTATTGCTTTTATAGGTGCTACGTGGTCTGGTAAAGTTTTGCTACGTGCCGGTGGGATATTGATTTCTGAATTTGTCTGTACTATGGCCGTTCTCCTGGTGCAGGTGCCATTAAAACGACGGCGTACAGTCAGGAGCTGTTTTAGGAGATTGATTTGGAATCGTCGATGAATAAAGCAGGATTTGATCGGACGGACTATAGATAAGGGGTAAGGAGCGCGTGCAACTGACAAGTAAAGATGATAACGCCCGAGGCGAATAGGACAGCAAAAGCAAATTATCTGATTTTTCTTTTATACCCTCGGATTCTAAAATGCCATGCAGCAGACCGATTCTAAAATGCCATGGGCAAATTTATAAAATTTTCCTTTAGCCATTTCCCATAAAAAAGGAAGCCTGATACACTATTGACCCTGAAAACGAATAGAAATTACAAAAACCTAGAAAGAATGTAAAAGACAAACGTAGCTGTACATAAGAATTAGGGCAATCATCGGAAACTAATAAAAACTAGTAAGGTATTAAAACAATCCTGCAAAAAATCATCTATCCCACATGGCCTGGTAGATGGGAGGTCTGTTTTTTAACCAGTGTACCATTTCTCTGTCAATCTGAGATTTGTTCAATACGGCATCTAACATCGGACTTCCAACAACTCTCAATGACCCCTTGAATGACCATATATGATCCTTCGGCCAAGGTCTCTGTGGCTGCTTCTCCTGCCACACCAAGAAACATGTCGTTTAACCAAAGTATGGCTGGCATATCTCTTGCTCTTGATAAAATAATGTATAAAAACATAGGGAGGTAATACAAGAAAATATGAGCAGGACTCACCATCCTAGAGAGCATGAACTTGACCATTCTTGGACCGTAAACACGTTGGCGTGATGGTTTTTGGACTTTGGCGTAGAAGGAGGCGACATCGGGCAAAGACAAGCAACCCCTGCTTGCTTTGACCAGGGAAGCATCCGGTTCAGCATTTTGATTATGCCAGAACATCAGCTGTCCTAAACAATATGTCTCCCCATAAGTTTTGCAGTATTCATGAACCCCTGAGCCCAACTTATCAGCATACTTTGGACCAAGGTCGAGTGGAGTAATATAAACAGGTGGAGAAGTTACTGTCTTGTATTCCTGCAAGAAGATGTAAAAGTAATAAAATAAACAAATAAATATATAGCGAGAGAGGGGGTGGGTGGGGGCCACAACTCAATTGACAAGCACCACTGAAGATACTCACTCTTATTCTGAGAAAGCACTTTGTGTGAGCATATATGTGTATCAAGTCAGCAGCAGCATCATGCCGACTCTTATATGTACAAGGAAGGTTCCGAACCTCATCCCTCAACCTGAACAGGTGAGAAAACATTTTATTTTACATATTAAAAAGGTAAGATTCTAAGCTTGAAATGAATCGGTACTTGATGATTACCATAATAAAGATTTCCTGAGCTTCATCTCAGCGTCGACAGAACCAGAAGGATCATGGGCATGAATTTTGGCCTTGAGGTCCCTCAAGGTAGCATCTTCCATATGAGGAGCCATGCATTCGATAAGTTCCTCAACAAACGAACCTTCTCCTTTCCAGATGTATGAAGCTGCTTCTTCGGGGCTTAGCCTTTCCAGTGGAGGTGGCGCGTTCTTTGGGTCACCAAAAACACACCTCATAACATACCTCACCTGCTCAGTTCAGAAAATTAGAATGGCTAATACTCGATCTTATCTAACTTTTTTGGGGTTTGGGAAATGAAGAATGAACGGAGAGAATTTGTTAAGAAAGAAGAATCAGCTACCTTGTCAATAGTAAGAGCTAAATTCTGAAGCCTCTGATTGAACACACCCTCCGCCTGTAGCAATTAGAAGAAAATTGATGAACCGTATATCAAATCTTTATCTTTATACAGCTGCTATGACAGAACCATGCAGGCATGCAATGAAGATTATGAGAGCAGGCAAGTGAGATTTAGAGTGAATCGAATACCTGAATTTCAGCATCACTCTTCTCCACATCCAGGTTAATTTCAGCATAGTATTTCTTTTTTTCCTCTATATTATGCTTAAGAATCTCATTAGGGAGTTTCGTCCTCTCAAAATTTATAAACCTCACCTAATATCAAAAATCAAATATCAGTAGAGGTCATCAAAAATTTCATTTCAGAACAGACGACAAACAAAACTATGCATACCAAACGAGCTGAGTAGGTGATCAGCCAATCGGGCAATCCACCAAGTAAACAACTCCCAAGCCCGGCTTTACCCAGATCAATATAATCTTCCTCAGAAACTGAATTCAGTTCGCAAGCCTCTAGCAACAAACGGTGACGATCAAGTAATCCATGTCGTTCTTTTAGCACCTAGAATCCAAAAATAATAATATTTTACGTGGTCAAATAGAAGAACCAGTATTCAGAATCTAGTTATTTATTTTGGGAAAAAAGGGACAGATATACAAGGCAAATAGCAAAGAGTATCCAACATTGCTAACTTATAGAAATTAATCAAAAACTGTACCTTCTGGAAAGCCCCTTCGCCTGTTAGATTAAGATAACTCCCACGGCAACCCTGGTTGCCACATAAACAAACAGAAGCTTCGTACTCCTCCTTACTCTGCAGGAAATCAACAGTTATAAAGGAAACCAATAATGTCCCAAAACATAGCCTAGCCTTCACAATTTTACTGACCTCGGTAACAGAATTGTAGTCAAAGGTAATCTCTTCACCGTAAGCAATTTTTCTTACAGAATAGATCCCGATCTGGTACTGGCCATCAACAGCAGTGACCCTGTTTTCACATTTAGTGAAATCAATAATCCTCTTTTTAAAAAATAATAATAATAATATTAACGCATTCCAATGGCACCCCCCACCCCCCCCCCCCCCGGTCCTCACACAAAGCAACATACAACAACAAGGTAAGGCCGCAGTGCAGATCTGCATACCTAGCTACCTCCTTGAAGTCTAGAACTCTACATTCTTATTCATCCAAGGCAGTAGCATTTCGCAAATGCATTGGTAAAGCAATTATACATAAAACTGAATAAAATACCAGCACATGGAATAAACAATTGTTTCATGTACTGTCAGCTGAACGAAGGTTTCAGACAGCAGTAAACGCACAAACAACAATCTTGATAATCAAAAAGCGTTGCTTAACAAGGGAAAAAAATAATCAGATGCATACTTTGCTTCACAATTAGGTCTACATGAGTGGCAAATCCGACTTGCATAGTTTGCCTTGTGCATTGCATCAACAACAACCAGATCATAGCCATCAGCATCACCCTGCATACAAAGATTCAAATTATGTCGAACACATGAGTTGACATATAGAGACAAATGGCAGCAAGGTGTTGCAGTTTACAAAATGTGAGGAAAAGGGATCCCCAAGGTTGAAGGTTTTACATTAGAAAATACAAATGTCCTGGAAGATTGAAAGCTAGTTATTACTGTTTTAGTAATAGTTAGGTGTTAAATTAGTTTATTGATGTGTAGCATTTCAGATGACTTTGGGAAATTACAGCTGCTAACTATTTCAGTGATACAAGTTCTACAACCCACATTGGACTCGTCCTATTTTACTAAGCACAATTTGTGGTGTCGTTCTCTATCAACTATACGGAGACCTAATTAACTCTCACAAAAAATAAAAAAGTAAATAAATAAACATTCTTATGATTTTGTGATAAAATTCATCTAGAATGGCAAAAGGGTCATAGGAGAGATCTCAAAATCTCATAGTTGCCAACATTTTTAACTTTTTTGAAATTCTGCTTACATTCCCAGATAACATAATGAGACACTACAACCTGCTCCTCTTCTTGAGAAGTTTCAACACTTTCATCTCCACAAAGCATAAATCACAAAGCAATCCCGCGTGTTTATTTGGAACCTTCGAATTCTATTTACTTTATTCCTAAGACCTTCCCTATTTTTTAAAATTAGCAAGCAAACATCACAAAGGATTACCAAATATAGAGGTGCATCTGCGAGGATACAGCTGTGGAGACAATAGCAGCAGCACCAACCATGATATGCACAAGAAATTGAGTTTAATGTAAAGTAGATACCTTCGGCCTCTCAAGATATATGTTGTAGAACTCTGGTGCTGGATCATTATTGTTCTTTTGCAAAGCACGGATGCCATCTTGTTTTTCGAACCATTTCCAAGTAGGATAAACCTATGATTAGAATAAATAACAGTCAGCAAATTCTGACAGATTGGAATCCGAAGTTAAAAGATCATAAAACTGCAGGGAAAAGAAGAATCTAATAGCATCTTCAGTAGAGCTGCTCCAACATTTTGCAGAGACAGGGGACATGAAACTCTTACAAATACATTGTAGGAATATCGACTGCATTATATAAAAATCTAGTGTAACTAATGAATCTTAAAGACCACAGTGAATTGAACACCGAGAAGTTTATATTCTTGGATGCTAAATTTGACCAGCAGATCAAATACTGCATAAGATCCAAAATGCAACGATGGAGTCTTCATCATTAATATGTCTCAACTGATGTCACATGAGTTCTTCTGCTATGTTGATAAACCAGGAAAATACACACACCCCCTCCCTCATTAAATACAAATAAACAAGCAATTACGACAAACAATTATAGAAACATGCAGGAGATACAATTGAAAGAGAGACATCTGAGAAGAGGTTGATGAATTGTCAGGATAAGATATCCTCATATCACAAGTCACGAGTCTACTAATACCATAGTCTATTGATTTTAATGCGCAAACAACTAAATTACACTATTAAGTCCCAGCTCTTGGGAACCAATACAATTTAAATACATAAAAAAAAGTACTAAAAAGAAGGCTGTGATCATTTAAAACCTAGACAATAACAGTGAAGCATTACCTCTCCCAGAAATTCAACAACAAAATCATCTTCAGTGAAACCACCTTCTTTGTTGCAAACAACTCCAAGACCCTGATTACAAGAGAACCATCAGACGCATGAACTAACAGAATAAAGCTATCAAACAACACAAAAATTTAATACTGCTAACCTTTCTATAAGCAACATAATTGTCTTCTGGACGACTATCAATGGCATTCAGTATAAACTGGCAGAACCGCATGGTCTTTCTGTCACTGTTTTCCTCAGCAGTAATTAGTATCTCTTCAAATACAGGCTTTAATGGATATATCATAGGTGTGTGACCAGAACCAGTAAAGTTCCTGACTTGCTTGTTGAGAATACAAAGGAGAACATTTTCAATGAACAAATGTTTCTCAAGAAGCGACCAATCTGATTCATCTGGCATCGAATCAAGAATAAGATTGTGAGTGTACGGATCGATGCCATAAACTTCTTGCTCTATGACCTCATCTCCCAGGGATTTCCTGGGTTTGTAATCCTTTACTTCAGGAATTTCCATATCGGACTCCTCAGTTCCATTTCTTTGTGCATAAAGCTTTTCATCATAGTCTTCAGGTAAAGAAACCTGCATTTTTCGTCTCACTTCCTCCTCATCTGCTACGATGACATAGTGATCAATAACTTCATACTTCCTTGTTACAGGAGGTACAAGACTTGCCTTAGTCATCCGGGCGCCCCATTCACGGTCATCCGCCATGTTATCGAATGCATCATCAGATGTAAAGAATGCTTCCCCTCTAGACTCTCTGATGGCACCTTCCGACGGTGATGGTGACTCCAACTCACTTTCCGTATCTGAAGCAGTACTATCACTATCAGTCATACTTGCATTGGAAGTTCTGTCCAGGTCATCAGATATGTCGCTACCTGAACCTAAAGAGTTTTTGTTTAATTTGGATAACCGCCTTCTGATTTCTCGATCGGAAGCATAATCTCCAGAATCTAACAATCCATTCATGAATAGGTTGCCGTTGCTTCTGTATGAGTGTTTCCTTTCAGACATCTTATTCAGCTTCTTCTTATGCTTTGCAGAAACAGATGAAAAACCTGGAGGTGACTCATCTTTCCAAGATCTCATCAACTCATCTCTTGCGTACGTCATCTTTGAACTTTTATCCAAGCTTGTAGCTAGTTTAATAAATAATGTAACAATGTGATTCGTGTCTCTAGCATCACCCCGTGTGTTAATTCTGAACCACAAGACATACCAAAGTTCAACATAAGTCACTTTACAATTGATCCAGAAAAACTGAAGCAGCATTACAATTAGCTTTATGAAAAAATATAAAAAGAATAATAAGGAAAAAAACCATAAAACTGAGATAATCCGCTGCACCTACAGTGAATATTTTTTTACCTAATCCGTAAAAGTCAAGAAGAGCAAAACTGAATGTAACTAAAAGATCAAGATGACTTACTTCATTACATCCCTACACATACGTCTGATATCCTCTTTGATAGCACTCAAGCCACGTTTGACGTAATAGCCGTTTCTCATTCTTTCTTCAATCTCAGCAACCTTATGAACAAAGAGAATGTAAATTAGCATCTACTTAAACACGTTGAAGGAGAATTGGGTTACAAGCATAGATATGCAAACATAACCAATACCTTGGGCTTAAAAAACTCAAAGGTATTCTCGCTCATGATGTCCCGTAGACCTGTAGCAATATATTCCTCCATTCTCTTATAACCATTTCCAGCCTTCTTAATAGCCAAACGCCTCAACTGAGCATCCCTAGATAGGATAGACGAGGAATTTCGAGCATCAAAAAGCTTGGATCGTTTATACAAGCTTCGACGGAATAACTGATTTGCAGAATCCCTCTTATCTGAACTTTCCAAATATTCTTTTAGCCCACTAGATTCATCCATTTGATTAGAGGCAGATGAAGTCCTCTCTGTAAAATGATTAAGGCTTCGGATTTTTAAATGGGGACCCCGACTCCTGACCCAGTTAATATTAGGAAACTTCTCAATCAATTCTTCAAACTGGGTGCAACCTCTAATATCTATAGATGACAAAAAAGGGAATGACTGAAGTTGTTCCTCAAGCATGCCGCAAGTAATGCCAGTACAACCTCGTAATACCAAGGAAGTAATTTTTTCTTTCTTGTAATCGTTCTGCAGATTACAGTGTAAGTCAGACTTACATATATCAAGTAATACAAAAGCCATCAAGATCACAAAACATTATTCACATTTCGATTTCAAATAAAGGAAAGAGATAAAACTAAGGTAAATATATGCAAAACAGAAATGTAAAAAAAGCAAAAGTTACCATTATCTTAACAAATACAGAATCACAGCAATTAGACGCAATGGCGCAAAAGTCTATCTGTCGAGAGATATCTTTGCAAAACTTGAGAGCCGATCGCCAATGCTTGCAAGTCAAGGCAGCATAAAAGAGGGACTTCACATCAGCTCTAAGATAATGAAATACCCGTGCCAGAATATTGCCATCCAGCAGATCCCAGCCTCCGCTCCCAACATCAGAATCCACATCATCTCCTTTAGTGAAGGTAACCCCAGCACATAACTTATCAAATTCACAATCCTCATTCTGAAAAGTTAGCACATCCTCATCCATCTCATACTCATCTTCAATGCCATCTATCCTGGCTCTTTTGCTGGCGCGGAAGTGATCTGTAACATTGTTTCAAAGGACACCATCATAAGGTGTAATAATAAAGATAAGACATGTAAAATAAAAACCATTAAATCCACCTGGAGCTTCCAATTCATACTATAGTTTCAACTACATAGATGGCAAAATCTATACCAAATGGGAGAACAGAACAATGAAATGGAAAATCTACAGAGAAGGTCTTTACCAGATTGGTAGATGTGCTTCTCAATCTCTTTCTTTGGCTGTCTGGCATTGATCCAAGGATCAAGGACTTCATTAATGGCAGCAGCGAACTCCCGACTCTTGTATGACTTCATCACCAATTCATGAAGTCTTGCCCGAGTATATCCAATAAATTGTGGATGTAGGTTGTGGAAACTATTGTATGTTCTCTGGTTTCCTTCCATTATAGCACCACTTGCTTCTGAAAGGGAAGCCAAAGAAGTTGCGCCATTTTCATGCTGGGTAACTCCAGAAGTCTCGGAGGAAACAGTAACAGGAACCCAAATTTTATCTTCTTTCCTGAAAACACTGCTGTGTTTCTGGATGATACCTTGATCTGCCATCACTTGCAGCTCCGGAAATGATAGAGGCCCTCGTTCATGCCCAGCACCATCAAGGAAGTACCAATCACCCAAATGCAATTTTAACTCGTCAAATCTGTAAAGATGATCCTTCGGTATACTGAATAAGGCACTCTCCTTACTGGAATCCAGTGAGTCTCGTTCATGAGCACTCTTACAGTGACCATCTTCAGATGACCGCTTAGTATCACCACTTGAGGAATATGGCCGCGAAGACCTTGAAGAAAATCTTTCCTTACCTCTAACTTTTACACGAGAGTCAGAGACAAATGAACCATGATCCTTTACCACACAGGCATTTATCCTAATCACTGGAAGCATCATTCCTCTGACCCCCCTGGGCAGAGCAGATTTAGTTTGGGTTGATCTGCTGATAGTGCTGGGGTCACTCAACTCCTCGGGAGAGGTAAACGCCCACAGTGGCAGGTCAACCCTTCTGCTCTGGGAAGGGTAATACAATTCATCCTTGTGCTCCCACCTGGGGTCTTCACAACCAGACTTGGGCATCTGACATAGGGGGTAGCCATCATTGAGAACAATCTTCCTCTTCCAAGATCTATCTTGAGCAGCTTCATCATACCTCTTCCAATCGCATCCCTTGCATGCCCATTGGCCAAAGAAACTTTCACCAGTGTCACAATAGGCAAGTATATTATCCTTTTCAAAGGAGGCAGCTTCATTGGAACTTGATTCTGCAGCATTTTTAGAATTAAGTTCCAAACCTCCAGGCCAACCCTCAATAGTTCCATCTTCAAAATGCTCATCCGTATCAATTTGGTGCCTGATAAGACCTGTCAACGCCCCAAAAAAAAAGTTCCTTGCGTAAGCACTGTGCATGTGCAGACAATTCCAATACAGTATAGCCGCGAAGACCAAGTAATAGCCAAAATGAACTCAAATTGGCCATGTTATAACAAGTCTATTCGATCTGTTTGGATAATTTTCAAATGACAAATATGTTCCATCTGTTTGGACTTTGGAGGATAAAATAATTTTCATATACTAAGAATTCCAACCCTCTCAGCAATAATGTTTGAGTTAGTTTTATAATAATGAAGATGACTTTTAGATCCACTTGAATTCGTTCCTTAAACCAAATTCTTCAATCCAAACAAAACTTGAGAGAACTCAGGTGCACAATAACAAAAGATAAATCTGGTCATCTAAATAAATTCACATACCGAAAAGATTTTAGTCTTCATCCGGAAAAATACCAAGCAACAAATAGCCCGAGGCAAGCATGACAAAAGATTAATAACATACAGCTAAAGCTACTTATTTTCTAATCAAGAACTTTACAGGTCAACTATGGGATGACACCCATGTTTCCTACTTTGGGATTCAGTTTATGATAGATCATCCTTTGAGTGTGCTGAGAATCACTACACCAACTATATTGTTTATACAAAATAATTTTCTTCATATGTGCAGCATAGTTACATTAAAAAAGATTAAGTAATATAATTAGAGTAACAAACTTCAGATGAGAACTTCATACAGTGACACTAAAAAGCATAAACGGTACCCCCAACATGTCAAATCGTCACATTAAAACTAAAATTGGAACAACATTAGCAACAACCTCTCCATATTCGGGCTAGCACAAGGACAAAAGCATCTGATAGAGACAGGGCACATATAGATATATAAACTTTGACAAAGAAAGGCTCTAGAGTCTAACATCATAAATGTAGTTCAAACACCTGAATTACACCACAGTAGACTGTGAGAGCAACTATTGATATCTGGATATATCAGTGAAATTAAAATGAAGTACCTTGTAATTTCCCCCATCTCTCCCAATCCCCATGCTCCAAAGAAATTTGCAGCACTTCTGCAATAAATTGATAGAAGATTAAAGTTCATTTCAAAGAAAGCCATGAAAATGAAACTGACAATTGGGGTTTCCAGCAGACAGGACTGGAACTGTAGACAGAACTCAAAACTTATGACTTTTTTAATTCAAAAAGAATAATAAAAAAATAATAATAAAAAATAAAAAAAAAATAAAAAATGTTCTATTTAAATTGCATTTGACCACAAATTGCCAAATAGTAAATTTTAAGAAGTGGCTTCATATCATGTGTCACCATCTAACATAATATATTTTAAATATTACGGGAGAAACGAATATTTGGAGATATATTAAGTGAGAACAAGTACGTACCAGCAAGCATCTCAACTTCCTTTCCGGGAATTAATGTGACACCCTCTAAGAGTGCTCCCACTCGGTCATCAATGTGGAGATCTTCTACAGGCTGGGAAACAGCTGATTTGTCCTCGGAGCAGAATATTGGATTTATAGAAGCCGGCACTTCTTCATTGCCGGATACCTCGTTTCCATTATCTGTCAATAGATTACCAGGAGCCTCAGGAGGACACACAAGTTGAGTAACTGTGTCTGGTACAATAGAATGGAAGCTCACATTAACCAATGGAGAAGCCGCTTTTTCAACAGTTACCCACCTGTCACTGTCCACGTGTTTGATCAAGTGATCTGATACAAGATATCCTTCCTCCAGAAGGGTCTTTAAATCAGACAATCTGGAAGGCCCACGTTCAACACCCAAGTGATCCAGGTAATACCACTTGCCTGTAACGAAATTTGCTACAGAAGGGACATGTGGTGGAGTGTTGCAGATGTCCATGTCTTCTTCCATAGACGCCGGTTCTTCAGTAACTCCATTTTCTTGAGACAATTCTATATTTCTAAGTGAAGGGCTCTCGGATGGCTCTTTATACTGACACGACTCCCCAGAAGCTTTATCTGCAGAGACATTTCTGTCATCCACATTTCCTCTATCTGGTGATTTCTTAGTCAAAATCTCTGCTTCCCTTCCACCAGAATCCTTCATCAGATTATGCTTTCCTTCTTGCCCTTTACTTCCGTAGTGGCCAGGCCGCTTCTCACCCAACCCAGGTTTTCGATTTGTATCGCGATGGTCACCGTACCTACCTCGATCACGTGGTGACCTCTCTGACAGAGTTGGAGTCCTATCCCTACCATCACGGTTTCGGCCATGATTACGAGGGGAGGCTTCCACATATACAGGGCTTCGGCCCCTGTTATCATAGTGACGGCTACGATCATAAGGGGACTTACTTCGATCATACTGATGGCTCTGATCATAAGACGGTGTACCACGGTGTGCTGGACTGCGATCCCGGTGATCATGGTTGTGGGCCCGGTCATGTGGGGACCGCTCAGAATGATGAGGACTGTTATTATGCCTGTCATGAGGTGCTCTAGATGACTCCATATACCTAGAAGAATGCCTATCTGAGGGAATAGTTCGCGCTGAAGAAGCAGCATTAGCAGTTTTGTACGACCTGTCCACAATCCTTCCAGGATGGTGGTCCAATGAGAAACCAGATCGGCCACCATCATCAGAAAGCTTCCTGCTTTTTGAACCAGAATAGTTATCATAGTCAACATGATGCTTCCTATCACTGATATCTGAATCATTACCATGGCGCTTTAACCTGTTACTGAAGGGATAGCCTCTTCCAAGGCTCTTACTATTGGTGAAGTCATTCTTCATAGAGCCTTCCTCCCCTGCAGCTATTTTGGAGCTGATCTTCTGAGTCTTCTCACCTTCATATCTGGAGGGAAATCTCCTCAAATTCTGACTACTCCCAAAGCTCCTGCCAAGTTCCTTCTCACCAGAATACTTACCTGATGAAGGCGACGTCCAGTCACGCTCCCTGTCACCTTTCCACCCCTTCTCTTTGCCAGAAGGCGGCGACCATTCACGGTCCGCCTTCAAATCACGCCAACCCCTTTCCTTTGTAGAAGGTGAGGCCCATTCACGTTCACCCTTCCATCCTTTTTCCTTAGCAGTATCATACCTTCGTGGCTTGGAGTAACAATACTCACTAGTCTTATTTGCAAAATCATTTTTGTACCACCTATCAGGGACATATTCCCCCTTCTCCAAGTCCTCTTTGGATGAACTCCAATCATTTTTCTCCATGCCACCATCCTTTCTCCATTTACCAGGGACAAATTCACCCTTCTCAACCTCACTCTTAATTTCGTATCGTCTTACCGGTTTTTCAGGAACAAATTCCCCATTCTCAATGGGAAGAGTCCCCAGTTCACCCTCCTCCACTTCCTCTTTATTGTTGTCATTTGAAAAATCGTCACTGTAGTTTCTCTCACTAACTTCTTTAGAATTATTTGAGCCCAACTCACCCCCCTTGAACTTCTTAGGCTTCATTTTTTTATTCACTTTTGCCAACTTGATGGACGTCTTTGAAGATGAATTGAGCTTGGTGTTGCCATTTGTCTTGCCCCCGCAAATTGAAAACTTCTCCATAATATGTTGTGAAGGCACACATGCAACACCGCCATCGCCCATGGAATGCCCCAAAATGGAACTTTTTCCTCAAGTAACGCCTGTAACCAAACCCTAGTCCTCTTCTTCTCCCGGGCTATCAATGCTCATACTGTTGCTTGCCTCGTGGTACAGCCTTCACAAATCCTCCTTCCTCAAACCCCACCTGTACAAAACCAAAATCAATCCAACGAAAACAAAATTAACGAGCTCGAATCCAAAAAGAAGCACAACATCATCAAGATAATGTCGAAGGGTTTTTCGATAAAAAGTGAAAACAATTCCGCGAATTTGACAAAAACCAAAACACCAAAACTAAAACCGTCTGATAAGGCGAAAATAAATGGGGGAAAAAACCTACGGCTTCCCGCTAGGGTTTTGAATCTGAAGACTTACCGAGTTGGAATTGCGGCCGCAGAGTCGACGTGGGATCGGAGAACGAGTCGAGTCGAGTGAGTAGACACAGAAATTGGAGAGAATTACAGGGCGGAGATTGGGAAGATAGCAGAAAGCAGACACCGGATCGATTGATGAGAGGAAGAATAGCTGAAGACGAATCTCTGTAAATCGTTTATAATTTATTTCTCTTTTTTTTTTCTTTTTTCTTTTATATATCGTCTGTTTCTTAAAACAAGTTGAGCGCTTCGGCTTTGGTCCGCCAAGCTAATATATTAATATAGAAAAAATATCATTTCTTGGAGTAATTTCTGGGTCTTCAACATTAACACCTTGATTTTTTTCTTTTTTTTCTCTGATTTTACCTTCCATTGATTCTTCAAGAATGTCTGATAAATTCTTAAGGAGAAAATAATAACTTACTTTAAATATAAATTAATCATTGTTTTAGTTTAAATAGTTGTATTATTGTTTTTAAAGTCGTTATTTATCCAAATATATTTTTAAAGGCAAAAACTTATATGCCCCGTTGCATGGATATTTTTATATGCAACGGGTAGAATAATTCTATTCGGCCCAAAATGTATTACTTTTTTGCTAAAAAATATCACTTAATTGGCAAAAAGTATTACTTGTTTTAATAAATTTATGAATAAAAGTATAACTTTTGATTGATACTTTTATTAAAAACAGTAATATCTTTAGTCAATTAAGTGATATTTTTTCGTCACTTTGTTGAGTGGACTTCAAAAAAGGCGCTAAATAAAAAAAATATAAAAAAATTGAAGTCCATTCAAGTATATCAATTCTATAGCGATTGATACATTTTCGCAAAAAAGTAATAATTTTTTTAGAAAAATTAATACATTTTTGAAAATTGGGTTTTGGTCAACTCGTTACACATAAGAAGATCCATAAATCGGGGGCACATAAGTGTTACTCATTTTCAAAACAATTCTAATACTACATCCATCTCGAAAAGATAGTCTCTTTTCCTTTTTGGGATGTCTCAAAAAGATATTAATCTTTCCTTTTTAAGAATGTATTAAATATTTTTTTTTTCCATTTTACCCTACTGATATATGGTTCATTGAAATTATCAGTTATATCTAACACTCTTTTATTCGTCATATTAAATAAGGGTGTAGCAGTAATTTACACGTGTAATAAAGGAATTTCTTAATTTGTGTGAAACTTGGAAGGGAATTGATTATCTTTTTAAGACGAAGGGAGAATTAGGTTTTGCTCTTTTTTCTATTTTGTTTAAATGATAATTATACGTACTCGAATTTATGTTCAACCAAATGAAATAGTATCAACCAAAAAAATTGAGATTTCCTTTTATCACATAGGTTACATCCTTTTAATTGCATAAAAGCTTTCAATTTAATCAAAATCATGAGGTGTTTCATCAATTACAAGATAGAAAGTCCTCAAAAAACAAGTTCCTAATCCAATATACAAGCCAAACTAACCGTGGCATATATACTCGGCATATATGCAGCACTAGCTACATTATTTACTCAAATGCACAATGGCTTGATTACATGTCCGATGGTTTAATTTCGAATCAAACGTTATTTTTTGATATTTTTATGTGAAAATTATTTTCAGATTCTCAAGAACATCTTTGAAGCCTTCTAAAGATATAATTTTTTGGAGCCCTTTCAACTTCTAAAGCTTTGAAATTTGTAAATGAAGAAAATGCTTCTATTTATAGGTGCAAAGAATAATCTCTTCCCATATTTGCCTCACTCGATAAGTACAGAGAAAAATATCTTGTATATTTGTCTCACTTAAGTGCCACAATATCATTGGACACCATTGATGTGATTGGAGTTGATTGGACCATAATTGATTTGATTGGTCCACCTTACCAGAATAACTGAAATGTTATTTAATAATTACAAAAATGTTGGTAATTATTTATTTTACTGTCCAAATTACTTATAAATTATTAGATTATATACTTTAGTAATTAATTTAATTTAATTCTTAAGACATAAAAAATAGTTTAAATTGATGTTAATTTCATCGTGTCGATATTTGATTGAGTATAAATTTTATTTACCTACAAATAATATTAAACATCCGAAAAATAACAATGTATAGTATTAAAAGTTTCTGAAATTTCAAAAGGAAAAAAATTGAGTAATTTATACAAATTAAAATAAAAGGAACAAATTTAGTTATTTTATTATTCCACAAATTGTATTATTGTTTTTGGGAAAAGAATGATGCTACGATAATTAGTAATTTTTATTTCAATTTGCATTTAATATTTGATGGATTACTGACATTTATTATGTGATATAATTATATAATTGTCCATAATTATGATTTAATTTCAGTTGTGATTGTAATTTAGTTTTTCTTATAATACAATAAAAAAAATTATATTACCGGTCTCCTAATCAAATCAAACAAGTCTATCGGGTCCAAATTCTCATATTAAATCATCTCAAAATTATTTTGGCTAAATCGCTAGTATATGGTATAATTAATATACGTGATGATCAAGGTAATATCCATAAAGATTGGTAAATAAAATGGTGTGTGTATATATATAAGTAGAAGTATCGCCGGAAATAGTAAGCATGATTTTTCCGCCACAAATGACTTTCTAATGTTGGAAATGATTCAAACTAATTATATAGTTTTAAAGTTGAAATGGAGTTCACAACCATCAGGCTTAACTAGTGTACT
>JAUEKW010000008.1:32256-50878 GCA_032274785.1 Ajuga reptans
ACTTTCCTTGCTCATGTGTTCGCCGAACTTCGTCCGAAGGGACTTTTGGCCTAAAAACCACATAATTGACTACAAAATAAGCCTATGCACGTCATACGGCACAATATAATGAATTTAAGCATAAACCGACCAATAATGTAAATGCTATCAAATACTCGTCTAAATCGACCTAATTGCATGCATACACGACGTGTATCAACAAGCTCTTCTTTGTTCAACTCATATGTATAATATATATACATTTAAGGAGATGAAAATCCTAACTAGTTCATTTTTCGATTTTCTACAAGAAAACTCAATTGCCATATACAATCATTTTTCTCGGCTTTTGTACAAAAATGAAATATTTTTCTAATTTTAAAATTTATTTAAAGAACATATAAGTTGTATATCTTATTGCATTATTATAAATTCTGATACTTGTATATAAATAATTTGTAATATAAATTGGTATTTTATTAAAAAAATCTGAAAAAAAAAGTTGATTCAAGAAAAAAAAAAAATTCGAGGAACCAAATTCCCGCAGGGACCCTGTTCCCCGAACGGGGAATCCCTATCCCCGACTCATGTTTCTTAAATAGTGCGGAGATGGTATTTGGGATAAAGAGTTGGAATGGAGCTGAGATGTTAATGTCAGCCCCAGCCCCGAAACCGCCCATTGTCATTCCTATCGTTCCCAACTTAAATAACTAGGAATACAATTATTGTTCCCCCACATTAGAAAAAGGGTTAATTGCAAATAATTGTAATTTAATCATATATTTTCAATATCTTTTACCACTTTTTGTAATTTGATCATATCTTTTCAATAATTGTAATTGAATGCATGAACTTTTTAATGTTTTCAATTTTATTCATGAGGAACTTTCTGATGGGATTTTGATGATATAATTCACAAAGATCGATACCTAACACAGATCTCACTTGGCTCACTTGTGTGGCTTTCACTGAAGCAGCGGCAGGCGCCTGTTGAGCTATGGGTACTACATGCCTACATCACTAAAGTCTCACCGGAAAGTAACATCCATACATAAAATTGCAAAAAATATAAAAACTTGACGAATTAAATTATAATTTTTTAAAAGAGATGATTAAATTGCATAAATTGGTAAAAAGTTATGTATTTTTTTTTATAATTAATTAACCCTTAGAAAAACAATAGAACTGAGATACTATTTTCTTTAGGCTAGAAATTTTAATTACTTTAATATAGAAGGCGAAACATGAATTTTAATATAATAGGAAAACCCCGATTAAAGTAGTGCAAACAATTAAATGTGCTCAATGAATCAGCTTTCTCTTGTAAATTATGATTACTTACATGACTAATAGAGAAATTCAATAAGACTCGAAGCAAATTCTAATTCTAATTTTACAATTAGAATCAGCTTTCTCTTCTACAAATTTTACACTAATATTAATCTTCTTTTAAATTTATATTAATTTTAGTCTTTCTTAAGATAAACTATCCCAAACTCAATCAATCATTCATTTAATACCCCCAACCAAATACCTTACTATATTTAATCCATATTTTCTCAACAAAATCATCCATCCCCAAACCACCCACAACCCCTACTAACCCCCTGCCCCGACTAATCCCAGCACCCCTGCCCCCAGGCCTCCCCCCAAGCCAAATTTTTTTTTAGCTCCCCCCAAACAAAAAAAACAAAAAAAAATTAAAAATATTTCCACTTATCGTAAAATGGCACACTTATTATCGTTGCAAAATATTGCCACAAATTGTCACTAGTGCCACGACACACATTTACAACTACTTCCACGAATCGTGCCACAATACGAACGATTGCCACACAATCATGGCAAATGTGCCACAAACACACTTGCCACGAAACGTACAACGACACACTTATTGTTGTTGCACTATTATCGCGAAGTGTGTCACTTGTGTTACAACACACACTTACAACTATTGCCACGAATTATGCCAAATGCGCCACGACAAACATTATTGTCACAAATCTCGCCACATGTGACATGACACACATTATTGCCACAAATCGTGGTAAATGTGTCGCAACATGCAATTGCCACGAACCGTATTACGGTACACACTTATCATGAATTGTGTCACTTGCACTCAATGATGAAAATATCCCGATATATCGCCGATATATCACTGATATATCTTTTTTCCAGAGCTACCGATACGACATTCCACTATCATATTTTTTTGACAAAATATCACCGATATATCGCCGAAATATCGGCGAAATATCAGTAAATGTCAATATCGGTGCGATAATATACATTTTTGTTGGAATTTTGCCGATATATCGACGAAATATCGAAAATATCGGTTAAAGTCGATTTTTTTTTCACTTGACACTGGTAGGGAGGTGATGGATTGATGTACATTTGTAAATGTTGACATTTGAATGACTATCTTCATAACTATTCTAATATAATAAAGTGGTATCAGTATTGCTTAGATATAGATGGGGCATCTGTTCCATTTGAGCCCATCATTTTGGTACTAGTAAGTATTAATGTTGTATGAAGTATCTTCAGAATGTGCATAATATTACGAGACAACATTTATATTGTTTATTATTTATGAATTAGTTGTAATCATATCAAGTTGTATAAAATTTTAATATAAATATTTGTATTTAGGTTAGTTATAACAATCATGTTAAATTTTCAATTTTAATACATTTTCCGCTATTTTTTTTAAAAATATCACCGATATTTCTACCGATATTTCCGTAAAATTGAAATACCGATATTTCCGTAAAAACTGATATTTTCATCCTTGCTTGCACTACAAAGATACATTCACCACTATTGTCACGAATTGTGCCATATGTGCCACGATACACTTAGAGAGAGAGGTTGGGGTGGGAGGGGGGAGGGGCTGGGGCAACAGGTGGGTGGGTAGGTGGGCAAGGGTGGGGGTGGTTTGAGGCATGGAGTGGAGTGGACTAATGATAAAAATAAGGATGGAAATAGGGATAGGGATAAGGATATGGATAAAGATTGGCTAAAATTAATACTCTATCCGTCCCATAAAAAGAGTCATGTATCAGATTTATTTCTTGTCCCATAAAAAGAGTCATGTTTGAAAAGTCAAAGTTAGTTATCCAAGTAAGTTACTTTGATGCTCTTATAAAACCATGTTAATACTTTGATATCAATAGGATATTGATGAGTTTAACAAATTTTTAAGGGTAAAACTTACGATCACCCATTTATAAAGGCTTGTACATTGATTAAGTTGACCAAAGATAGTTGTACATCCATCAAATATGACTCTTTTTATGGGACGGAGAAAGTATAAAATTATAAGAAGATTAAAATTAATATAAAAGTTGTGTGGAAAATTATTTTGGCTACTTCTCACATAATAAATTACCAAATCAAAGCGAACGAATTGAATTATTATTTCTTGAAATTTGTCTTTGAAATCTGGGTCTAAAGCTGGAAATTTTGAGTTTTGGACTAAGTTTGAAATATATTAGATAGAGTTGGGCTGGATTAGTCGAGTGTGGCCCAACATTGACACAAGAGAGAAATCATTAGCCTTTTTCATTAATTAGATTAGATAAATGTACGATCATCGATTCGCACCTACACAACTCAATTTATTCTTTTACATGACATATTAAATCATATATTCCTTCCGTCCCAATTATATAGGCTTGTTGGCTTTTTTCACAAGGACTAAGAAAGTTATTGGAAATGACAAAAACATAATAAATTCCCTAATATTCTTACTCAATATAGTAATATAGTATTTAATACTTATATAAATGATCAATTTCCTAGATAAAACGTTACTATATATAGAAACTAGACTATATAATTGGGACATTCAAATACAAGCCTATATAATTGGGACGGAGGGAGTATAACTTATTTGAAATCAAAATTTTCATTTTTCTCCTCAGATTAATAAACAAGAACAAGACCATGGCTTTTGAAACACGACTCATTTTACAACAAGAACATAAATATTTTTTTGAACCGAGACTCTGGGACCTAGGGAGTAAAAAATCCGTTAATGTTGTTTAGTTTACCATAAATTTTAAATTAATTACTCATTTTGAGATATAAAAATTAAGGTTATGCTCCATCTTATATGGATCTAAAATCAATTAATTCTAAACATATCAAATCCCTCTATCCAAACACAACCCAGAATTATTTCCCTCGGTCTCAACAGCATAAAACAACCTCTAGATCGAGGATATTAGACAACAAAATCAGCCCAGTATCTCTTTTCCACCACAAGGGTGCATTTGGCAATACAATAGTTTTATCATTCTGGTGTCATTGAAACACACAATAAGGATAGTCAACAGCTGATATCATTACAACTTCCTATAACATCGTACTCGAAAGCATACATAAAACAACTAGGATCACAACATCCTCACGCCTATACATCTTAACAGCTTCAGGTCAGCTATAATCCCAAAACAAAAGATTAAATACCGAAGAAAAAGATTATTGATCTCCGTTAAAGCTTTCTAGCATCGTTCCTCCTACAGTTAGTATGTTTACCTTCTCCGCGTGTTGCACATCATTAGTAACTGTACTCCGAGGAAGAAGAAGATGACGCTGAATCTCCATCCGAGTCTTCATTCCCTTCTCTAGTTTGGTTTCCCTCTTCATTATAGTCACCGTTAATATATCCTTCAACATAGTAATCTTCTTCTTCTTCTTCTTCTTCTTCCATGCCATCTTCATTGTAATCGTCATCATCATAATTGACATAATCAACATCATTTCCGTCTTCTACAATGTGATCGTCACCTTTCCTGCACATTTCATATTCAATATTTTCATCTCTGGCACCCGAAAAGTCATCCACCAAATGATCATCAAATTCGTCTCCTGATGTTTCTGAACTGCTAATGTTTTCCTTTTCAGCAACCTCAGTTGTCACTGGCAAATTCCAATCCTCTTGTTCTTCCTCTTGCTCTAGACCTGCAGCATCGTTGGAGACTACAACTTTTTTACATCTTTTACCGGAAACATTACCGACAACTCTGCTAGCAGGCCTTTGCCTGCTTATAATGGACCGACGGCCCTTCTTGTTGTTACCCCGGGGACGTGATCTGCCTTTAGAACCTGGGAGCTGGGCAATTTTGGTTGCCCCTCTCTGTAATTTTCCTCCACGTCGGCCAGGACCTTTGGGACGTCCTCGACCACGCCTCGAAGCAGAACGACCATTTTGCAGATCGGCCCAAGAATTATCTTGTCGAGATCCGCCTTGTGATGCATAATCCATTGGTCTCCCAAGAGCAGAGTATATTGATGGAAATTTCTGACAAGCATAAGATATCCCACAGATATAGAGTGAATGTTAAAATCAGTACCAGAGGATGCGAGTTTAACACATCAAAAAAGACCATCACACACAAGGAGGAGGCGATGGGGAAAGCAAATTTGGTTTTTGCGCTTCCAAATTATTCTGAATTGGATCAAACATTTGTATTCTTGGGTCCTCGTACTTTTGTTAAGTGTAGTCAGTCATCCTTGTACTTTCATTTACATTAAAATTTAGTCCATCTAATTAGTGGTTTAATATAGACCAAATTCTAATGCAAATGAAAGTACAGAGCTCCAACTTTTACGAGTAAAGTGTACGGACATAATTTAGTTTTTTTTTCTTAAATGAAAGTGCAGGAATTTCATTTTTACTATTAGGAAAAAAATTGGAAGAATAGGGACCAAATGCACATTAGTCCAAACACAAAAATCAAGAGAAAAAATGAAGCAGATGACTCTTGACTAAACTTGTACAATATCTAATCTTACTATAACAAAGACAAAATTCTTACGTTTATATCCCCAGCTTCATTATCTTTCAGATGAGTTTCTTTCTGGTGGTGCGTGTAATAGATGGATGCATCAAGATCCCTGAGCCTTAAAGCCACAGCAGTTGTGGTTCGAGGCATCCATGGAAGTACTGGAACTGCTTCATTTGTGAAGGAAGATTCAGTACGGCATCCAGCAACTTTTGAGGAACTCAATATCTCAGATGTGGTCTCGTAATTTGCTGACAGAAAATCCTTCTTGATGCCATTTTCCAGCAGTGTCAAGCACTGAATAGCAGCCAGGCAGCACATGGAAATGAGGAAGAAAACAAAATAGAATAACGGACGTAAATGAGGTGAACATATGTCTTATGACAGGAAATAAAGCCCTTTTGAAATGTCTTATAATCTAAAATTATGACTAGGACAACAAATGCTAAAGTCTTAGGTAACAGTGACGGATTGTCATACGCCAAAGTGCACACATATATATACAGAACGATAGAGACCTGAAGGAGCTCTTCAGCTGTTGATGTCATATGCACCTTCCTACCCCAAGATTTTTGGTACTCGTCAGACCAAACAGATCGAAAAGCATCGGGTGGTATAGAGGCCTGAAAAGCAAGATATTAATACGTTTAGAAAACGCATTTGCCTTCACAATAAGCAAATGCGAGGTATTATGTTCAAGAAACGACCAGGGACACAATAGTGAACTTCTATGCAAAAAGACAACCCTAACCTCGATCGTAGCTAATTGGACTTTTAGCAATCTAATCCTTGGGGGAAGACAGTTGTCCAACAAGGCATCATCAAACTCTTCATTCTGTTTCTTTTTGCATTGAGCAACATGTTCTGCAAAATCAAAAGTTCCCTTGGAAGTGCTGTAAGTCCTATGACAGGAAGGACAGTGATTTTCCTCCCAAGAAATCAAACTATGGCAACAATTGCAAATTTCTAGCAGCTGTTTACGCCTCAATGTGCTGTATCTCAGTGCTCCTAGTACATTAGGGGCACAGCATTCTTTACACATCCACTCGAAGTCCTTGTACCTCTGCATGACGATATTATTTTCATCCATTCCATTATTTCCATGGTCAAAGGCCAGTGATTTAGATGGTCCAGGAGAATCAAAATATGATGCAGAGACTATTCTCCTAGAGCTATCTGTACCACAAAAGAAGTCAAGCTTATTTCTTGTTTCCAGAACTTCCTTCTTGATATCATCACAGACATACCCACTAGGATGTGGGAATAACAAGTTTGTCCGAGCAGTTTCTTTGAATATTGCCCCAATATTTTGCAATATGGAATGCAAATGAGATTCTCTAATTCCACGGGTGTCCAAAGATGACAATAGAGCATCGAACCCCTACAAGGAGTAGAAATATTATCTTCTTAACTATGGTTTACAAGCTTGACATTCGCCAATACCATACATGGAGCAATGGCATGAAAACATGACGCAATAAATTCAGAATAGTTTAATCAATGATTATATATGCTGATCGCTGAGAATGTTCATAAATCTAGAAACAGATGCAAGGTAAAAAAATTGGAACTTTTTAATAGTCCATATCTATCGGACAAGCTAAAATCCTGCCGCAACAACGCCAGGTGATAAATACTAGTCAAATAGAGCAAACCATAACAATATAAAATTAATGGAGGAAAGGTTCAGACTGGAGCGTACTGATATTTAAAACCCAGTCAAATCAGTCGAATTCTAAGTTAGATGTCTCGCTCTCTCTCAACCCCCTAAATAGAACACAAAAAACGAGGTAGAGTAAATTTTCCTTGATTGAAGAGCCATGGTTGAAAATTAAATGAAAATATACAGAAAACAATATAATCATGCACTCAAAATAGATTTAATGAAGCTGTCCAGAATTCCCTTGGTTTCCTCATTTAGACAGAAAATGAGAAGGCAGTTTTCAACATCAACCTACTCCAGACAAAAAAAGTGGAGCGAAAATCTTTTAATAGCTACAAGATGTCACTCTAGGCAGTTCATTATGTGTATGACAAACAATACCAGTATAGAAGTGGAGGGGCGGAAGAGCTTCTTCATTATATAAAATTGCGTCCCAATAGTGAATCTCGCAAGGGAACGATCAACCTAAAAGTAACAAAAAGCTAAAGAACAGAAACAAACGTACCTCTTCCGTATCAATAAGCCTCCAAATGCCATTGCATAACTCAACAAATATTCTGCCAGATCCGGGATCATTTCGAGATAGAGATGTGATAAACTGCCAATATCTATTGCGCCTACGGTCCTGTCCAAGAGGCAAGGACCTATATACATAGACCTCCTCAGCCTGGTGACCAATGAAAGCTTTCCGCTCTGGCCGTGACTTTTCAGCAGCATATACAGATTGCAGAAGCATCAAATTTTCAGAAACTACAGTAAGTTCTTGCGTTAAAGGATTCTTTTCAGTAACTATGGCACTAAGATGATTTTCTTCATTCATATTCAAGTCAACCAGCTGGAACTCAGGGTCTATAGATGGCAACTCATTTTTCATAGGAATGCTATTTAGTGGACTTCTCCGGTGCTCTGTACTATGGAGGAGATTTTGTTCACATCTGTTGACAGCAAGTGATGAATGTTGCAATCTAAGCGTATGCTCTTCTTTCATGCGGCGCTTATCAAGTTGCGCCTCAGCCCACATTTGCTTTTTTAGGGCATTTGCAGCTTCCAGGCGTTCCTGAAAAGCTCTCAATAAAGCAACAGAGATATAGTATAAGGAAAAGAGTACTGAATTTCTAGAGAACTCAAGCATACCTCCAAAGCAACGCGAATAGAATTTCCTTCATTTGCTACTCTGATCAAGGAAACAAGGGCTTCCAGACGCTCTTCTGTGCTAAGATCAGTGTATTCCCCTTCAGTAAGCCCTTGAACCCAAGTTTCTCCATTGCCACATTCACCAATTACGGTATCTTCAAAATCATATGTAGCAGTCTGAGAATTAGCCACGGTATCATTTCCGTACGAAACACTTATTTTTCCATCATTTTTTATCTCATCGACTGATTGAGTCAAGGTTGAACAAGAAGCTTCATTTGTTTTCGCCATAGCATCTAAGTCGTCGAGATCAGGATCCCCAACATCACTTTCAGATTCTTGATCTCTTTCAGCATCATCCTTTCCAATGTCTGCTTCTTCTTCGTCTACATTTGCAGCGAGATGTGCACGAATTCTCTCTCTTGCTGCAGAGAGAATCGACTCTGCATCTTCAGGACTCTTTCTATGAGGGGAGCGTACGCAGTACGTCGAAGGAGCTGTTCTCTCAAAAAGCTTTGTATCCCTTGATAAAGCAGCCGAGATGGATGCTTCTGGTGTTTTACTTGTTCTGAGATCCCTAAGACCAGATCTCTACATAAAGAATGATATTTCAAATCAGCAGCGTATTAGGACATACTGTACTTGTAATAAAGCAACATGAGACTACCTGAATTTTTTCAGCAACTTCCAATATTGAAAGTCCCTTACTTCCCTCCAGTGAAAGAATATGAAATGCAGCGAACTTTACGGTTCCAGGTGTCAAGCGATGCTGGGATCTTCGAGGATTTGAGAAACCCCTTTCTTGCATAAGGGCAACAGCATTCTCAGCAGCTGCTCCACTTCGCAAATTGGATATTGTATCTGCACCATTATCACCCTGCACTTGAACAAAGATAATTAGAACAGTACAGAACTAGCATCTTTGCTTATATTTGTTTCTCAGGAGACCTCGGCAACATCAGATATTTTTTTTATTGGGACAAGCAGTACAGCAGCTATATATCCTTATTCTTAGTGCCAATTAGCCAAAAGTAATCCCTGGTACTTTTCTCATACTAAGAAAGCATTTAACAAAGACAAGTTCAGTTAGAAGCTGAATGAATCAAAACAGTGAAATGATTTGTAAAATGTATATTCGGAAACAAAGATATTAAGCACATGTTGATGACATACATAGCCTTCCTGAATGTCACAAAATGATATGCAAATGACTTCTGTTTTGTGAATCACATACCCAGATTGATGTGTACATATGTGTCACACAAATATACACTATACACAAGCAGACAAATATGCAAAAACACACACATACACATAGTAACAAATAAACAAGTACATTAGCATTAGCCTATGCATACACACATGCATATGTAGATTGGTTAATGTAACACACTATTTGACCCAATCTATGATCAATATGTATCATGCAACAGCAAACTGGAACAGTACATGCCTCATTCTCATCCTGGAGATATGCTGGTTTCTGCTTCTTCAATTTTGGTCCAAAACCTGCAGATAGAGCAAATTGCCGCAATACTTCAGGCCATGTTAGTGGACTGAGGTGGCGCTGCCAGCTAAGCAAGTCAAAACCCCAAGCGTATGCCTGTTGCAGATTATCAGAATACTAAGTTTGGGGCATCATAATCATAATCAAGTAATAAAAGGAACCTATACCCAGCCAAACGCACCCCTTCAACAATCTGAGGATGTCCGCCTGCAAAGATACCAGCAGAATTTAAATCTGGTGTTCTTGCAACATCTTCGATGTCTTTAATAATTGTCCTGAGAAGAGATATGTGGATCTCCCCCAACAACCTCGGATCCTACAACCATGAGGTCACAGGCAGTGTTTAGATTGAAAAAATAAAGCCACATAAAAACTATCACCTTATGCAATTGCAGAGAGGGAATTTCAAAACTTACAGAATCGTGCAGTGCTTGAGTGAACTCATCCAAAGTGAAAGGCCATAGACCAAGAACATCAGCAAAAGAAATTAGAAATCTCCAAACCTACAAAATATACATGCACAAAACCACCAGATATCATTAAGGAATCAAGTGAAGCTTGAGTTCCACATAAAGTAACCACTAAGTCACAATAGGAAGCAAATATGAATATAGTATACACAAACTCGCATGGCAAGATAATAGAAAAAATATATTATGAAAATCAGCAACATCATTTTATACAGCAAAATATTAACACTGAAATTTGAAGAAGATTCATATGCACTCTCCTGCAAATGATAGATAATAACATTGCAACATCCAAACGAACACCCCAAAGATTGAGAGTGATTTCAATGAGGGAGGAGCAATGTATACTGATATCACATGTCACGGTAAGAATCAAATGATCATTGAACATACTATCAACAATAAAGAGTATCATTCCGTTACTATATTCATCATTAAAGGATACATCTTGTATATTCAAACAGGGCTAGAAATTGCTACCCCTAATCAGCCAATGAAGTGACAAAATTGTAAGAGGGGATGATCTAAGATATTCAACCATATAATGGTATGCCATCCTTTTACGAGCATCCTTTTAAAGAAAACGATGACCAGATCGCTTTCAATCTGTTGAAAGCACATTTAGTTAGGGTAGTTTGGAGCGATAGCCTATTTTACATCAATTTCTACTAAAAAGAGAAATGGATCATTACGGAGGACAATTTGTGGCCATAAAAAATTATACCAACAGCAAAAGTCACACAGATGAAGCAGCGTTTCTAGTACCAATGAACATTATTGAGAATCAAATACCAATGGCAAGTCAAGAAGTCATCTCACCATCAGTAGATCACCAACATTCTCCTCTGAGTCTGTCCAAGGCTGAACCTCGAAAGGCCTCTTCAATCGAATGCGCTCCGGCGGGAATTCTGGGAGTTTATCTAGAGAATGAAAGTTCAACAGCCATTTAGAAGGCAATATACAACTTGATAGCTAGAGATGGAGAACAGGAAGCAGATTACAGTAAATTGGGGTAAATATATGAAATTCTTGACATATTTAAAGTTGAGGTCAACTTTATTATATGCAAAATTCAGAAAGAAAATTGTATACCAAATACAAAAGACAATGTCATACAATGGCAAATAGAATAGGACGACAGACAACTTTTGAGGTATATGAAATTAATACCTTTAAACAAGTCGAGGTTCTGTAAAGTTTCACTATCTAGAGCTAATATGGAGGGCAAACCCCTACTTGAGGCTGCTAGCTCCATCAGTTCCAGCTTTTCATCATCGATCAATTCAGTTGATTCTTTGGCAATTCTACGGGCAGCAGCCCTATCATTAGCAGCTTTAAGCCTTGCAGCTTCTTTCTCCCTCCGCATTTCCTCTTTAAGCCTCATCTTCTCTGCCTGAGATAGAAGTGATTATTAAGGAACCCACTGATACTCAGTGCTCTTAATTGAACAAAGCATAAATGAGTCAACAAAAAGAATATGGGACTAACTCTGATGTATTCCTTTTGCAGATATTTCTCTCTTCGCTCCATTTCACGCCTTTGTTCCCTCTGGTATCTCTCCTCTTCACGCTGTTTTTCACGCAACAGTCTTTCCTCTTCCTTCCGCCGTTCCCGTTCCTGCCTTTCCATCTCTTTCTTCATCTGCTCCTCCCTCTACAGAATAATAAATATACTTGTCAGCAGAAGAAGATAGCAAATGTGATTGTAAATAACCAACCTAACACCAGTAAGAATCTGTAATAATAGAAAATACAAAGAAATGCCACAGAATTAACTGAATACCTTTCTCCTTAACAGATCTTGTTTCTCTAGCTCCTTCCGTATTTTTTTCTCATGAGCTTCAACTTCTTTGGCTATCCTAGCCTCTTCCGCCTGTAAAACATAGCGCAAGAATAAGTCCCCGATTATAACCCCATCCATAGGCAACCAATGACATAATTCTGAATTGAACATTGCATTCCACGAAGCTAGGGAAAGGGTTGTTCATGGCATAACCATTTGTTTTGTTAATAAAACAAAAACATTTTGCATATTCAGTAAAACAATATGATTAAATTACACGATATCCGGTTTGGTGCTGCAGAAAATGAGATCACATATTCCTTCTGAAAGTTCAGAAAACAGAAGCCAATAACAAGATAATAAGAGCACCTTGCGTTTTCTCTCCAACCTCTCTTGATCAAGCACAGCCTGCCTATCTGGAGTTATAATCTGATTGTCCAATTCATTGATTGGGTGAACAAGAAGTTTAGGATCAATGTTGGCATTCACCATGGGAGCTATTGGTGGAGCAACGTCAACGTCTCCATGATTTGGAGACAGGTGGGTTTCCTGCCTTCCTTGCAGGGGCAAGAGTCTTAAACTTGTCATCTGACCTTGAATATATCCAGAGGCTACCTGCTCATTGCTTCGCATAATAGGTCTCCCTGTGGGTAATGGAACTCGAGCATTTACGACATCGGTAGGTGAACCATAATAATGTGGCACAGCTCTTTCATAGACATCATTCCTCACAGATGGCTTCTCTGGGAGAAACTGGTATTCCTGGAGAGACCTAGAAGTACCCTGATAAACCAGACCTTTAATTTCCAAACCAGTTCACAATTTGGTCTGTCAATAAGATGCCAATAGAGATAATTTTCTGGGATATGTAACACTCAAGAACCACTTATGGTCATTCAGAAGGATGATTATAACAGTAAAACACAATGAAATGAAAACCTTCGGTTGTGTTTTGATTTAGAGATATGGCCCTGTGGATTTGAAATAAGTCCAGGTCCACTCGATTTATTTGGCCTCAATACCTAAATCAGTATATTTCAAATACTATTGGGTCATAGGAATTTCCCCTTGTTTATATGGACTCCAAATTTACACTAAAATCTAGTCCAAATCCATCTTCACACTTCACCATTGTTCTCTCCTCTCTCTCACACACACACTTATATTGGTGTCTCGGTAGATATTAGCAAGAAACATTGCAAACTCATATTCTAATTCTAATTCTAATTTAGGCAAGTAAATATTACTCCTTTGCACCTTTCAGATAGTGAGAACCTCCCAAAAAGGGGCAGGCACAACACCACAAAACAGCTAACATACAGGCAACATTCATTACTTGATGAAACTAGATATGTGATTATGCTGATTTGGGCCCATTCTTCATTGTTCACAATGATCCGACTATTGAGTTTAGGCTCACAGGTTCACACCTGAATTCCTCTCTATTTGGAAGAAACAACTAACAGTTGATACATATAATCCATTATTGTCAATCTGTTTCCATTTCTTATTATGCACTTGATATGATAGGCATCTCACATCAAGTGCAGACAGGATGCATTGTTCATGATGCTCATGCCAGGAAGACTCTGATCCGCAACTTACCACACTTAAAAGAGAAAAACATAAAACGCAGTTGTTTCAATAGGAAACATAACCAAATATCCAAAATATAGGATTTAAATATCTGTTCAAATTTTGACTCATAGAAGTAGAGACCAAAGAAGCTCCCAAAGGATCCAAACCTTCATTTGTTTAGCATCCACCCTCTCATATAAATGGGCATCATAGGACCTCCCAGCTGGTTGCTGTTGTTCGTTTGCAACTGTTCCATGAGGAAATTTTGTTAAGCTACTTCTGTTAGAAATATTTCTGGACATAAAGTTTAAATTACAGAATGCTGTAAGCTTAAGATTAAGATAGAAAGCAAAATGCTGCATGCAGGAGGACTATAAAATTAGTAGAACTACCAGAACTTCATCTATTTAAATCACCTTTAGAGGTGTAATCTACACGGAATCGGCATGGGAAGAACTCGACCCATGTTACTTGAACCCCGCTCGAGCTAGAGCTGTTGAGTAGCACCTAAGCTAAACGTTACTAAAGTCAATAGGATTGCGAGCCTTAAATCTGTGATTTTATTATTTTTCCCTTTTTAATAAGAAACAATTTTATTAATATTCAGAAAATTACACTGGGAAGAGGTTTCCCATATGGAAATCATACAACATTCTACCACGCTATAAGAATACAATGTACTATTTTGCCTTTAATCTACTTATTTATTTACATACATATAAAGTTATTAAAGTCGAGCTTTATCAAGCCTTTTTAACAGAATTGAAACATTTCTTTGACTATTTTGTAAGTAATTCAGTTGAGACAAGTTTTATTCTATTGGTTCATCATCAAGTGGAACTCGAATTGAGCGTGACCTCCAAGTTTCCCAGTCAAGTCAAGCTTGAGCCAGGTCATGTATGGAGTCTCAGTACATATGTACCACTTCATTCATTCATATAATCATGATTATCAGTTCCTTCTACACATAATCAACAGCAGCTACGGACCACCTATTTAGGCATATAGGGGGAAGAGAGATGCTCACATATGTACCACTTCATTCATTCAATCCAATTCAACGTCTTTTACTGAATTGAGTCACTCTCACATCCAACACTGTTCTCCGAGCAAGAAGCAGCCTATCTCACTTGCAAACAGCAATTCTATTCACCCTAAAGGAGAAACTACAGAGTAAGTTCCTCTAAAAGGATTTGGAAGATTATATCCATGAAAAGTAGAATGACCTAGCTGAAAATCGAAATGAGTGTGGGATCTCAACTTGCAGTTCGTGCCTACAGACTAGAACACAACGGCAGACTTCTCTGGACATCACAAACGACTTGGTACATTTTAAGACTATCTAGCTGATAATGACATTAAACCTATTAACAGTAACATGAATATCAACAAAAAAGCAGCTTTTTTCAACATCCAATCATCAGTAAATGGTATAATAGCAATTCTGAAGCGCTTGAAAAGGCCTGCTTCAGCCGTTAGTTAAAAAATTGAAATGCCATATGCTAATGCAATGACTATAAAGGCATAAGTAAACGAAACAATAAAATTGCTTATTCTTACGTATAACATTTATAGAAGGCGTTTTAAATAATAACTTGAACTAATAGGTAAATTACAACCAACTTCTTGTCAAGGCGGCTCAGATGAGTAGGTGCCTAAGGAGGCACCCATATATATATATATATGGGACATTTAGAAATTGATACTCCCGTAGAAATATTTAGTCTAATAAAAGAACTAGAATGTTTCCAAATTGTATTATTGCATATAGAATATTAGTTACAATACCTGTTACAGTTGCATCTACACCAAAAAAAAAAAAAAAAAAGCTTTTCAAAAATTAAAGATTATAAGAAATTATTGCGAACAACTAATGACTTAAGATAGATTAAATGGTTTAGAAATTCCATCTATTGAAAACGATTACTAGCAAAACTTGATTATGAAAGTTCTATTTAAAAACTTGCATCTAAAAAGTTTAGAACTAAATTTATGATATAGTATTAAATTTTTTTAGAAATTTAAAGGCCTCATTTTTTGTCTCACCTAGGTCCCCAATATATTTAGCCGCCCTTGCAACTTGTGAAATCCCACTAGATAGCAGAAATTAAGAAAATTCTATCTTTATTCGCTCGGTAAAAATAAATCTAACAGAAAATATAATCACAGCCAAGATCAAGTAAAGGATGAATAGAGCACGCATAGTGGTATAAACTATCGAACTTGGTGTTTCTATGAGTTGGCATCACTAATAACATAATTTTGAATGAAAAGCCATTACTGAACAAGGGGTATATAGCAAGAGAATACCAATCGGTGTGCCAAATGCGCCAGGTGGCAATGGATCAAACTCCATCCCCAAAATTGGCCCATCGTCTCTCAGTGGTTCCCCTAACTGGGCCTCCACGAACTTAATTGCTCTTTGCTCGGATATAGCCAGAGGTGGTTCGTAGAATCTCCTCATTGCTGGCAATTCTGATGATATTCTTGGGACAGCAGTCCCAACTTTATGAACTACTCTCTGTGGCTTCTGTGTCGCCGTATTCTCGAAGAGATTTAAACCCGAGCCACAATCCTTTGGCACATCAGCGCTCTTAACTACCTTTTCAGGTACATTCCCACTTGAGGATCCAGCAACTGGAGATGATGATAAAGCGCTCTTTTTCTGCTTCTTCTCTGTGGGGGGTTTTCGGTCTTTTAACCTCCGATGGCAGAACCACATTTGCAACTGGCGATCAGTAAGGCCTAATTTAACAGAAAGCTCAGCTCGCAATGCTTCTGAAGGATACGTCTCCACTATACACCAAAATTGCATGGGCATTTCAATCAATTTTGTACAAAAGAAGAGTAGAACAAGTAATGGATAATGGCTAAACACAAAAAATAGAAGAAAATTGTGGGCATTTCAATAAATTAAGAATAAATTAGGAGGAGCACAATTTATGAATAACTGATGAACACCAAAATTAAAAAGAAAAGAAAAAAGGCTTGAATTTTGAAATATAAAGATATAAGCAAGTTGAACTCACTAGCATAAGTTTTCTCAAGTACTTCCAACTGCGATGGAGTCTTCATTTTGCGCTTGACCTTCGTCTCTCCGTCGGCCGAGTTCTTCTTCTCCATCTCCACACTTTCACCAGCACCTTCTCCTCCACTGCTGCTTGCTCCTCCGCCGCCGCCGCCATCAACCTCCATTTCACTACAAAATCTGAAACGGCGAACTCCCACCCTTCCCAATATGCAAATAAATTAATTACTCCAGCCAAATTTCGGAGCTCAGAAAGATCAGCAACTCATGAATCATCCTCCATTAAACAACAAATAAATAAGAATTTCGAAACCCCTCCCAAAAAATTAGGGCTTGCAAATTTAGGAACAGGTCCCTTTCTCTGTCTAGAAACTAAAAAAATTAAGGAACAAAACGAAGGAAAAGAAGAGCGTGAATGCGCAATTGTTTCTCTCTCTAGATATAACCTATTGATTATTGGTATACAGCAGAAAAACTCGAGTTTGACAAAGATGTGCGGTGAAGATTTGGAGAATACCGATAAATAAAATACAATTAATACTACTGCTGATACTGCACTCAAAACAACTACTACAAAAACAATACCACTACGGCTAGTATTAGATGAATAATAATTACTCGTATTAAAGTTGTGATTTTCTTGGTCGTGGTGTGAGGATAAAGGAACTAAAAGAGTACAAGTGTAGAATTCATAGGGGAAAATACAGCTGAAATAATAAACCCACGAAACCAAAACAATAATTCCCTCTCTCTTTCTCTTTCTCTTTCTAATCCCACCCATCAATTCTCTCTTTCTTTTAGCTTTTCTTTATTTCTCTTTGTTTTTTGTTGAAAAATATTTGGGGGTTTTCTGAATTATCGAATGTGATGCTGTAAAAAATTAAAAGGGAATTCTGTTTGATTGTGTAGAGAGAGAGGGAAAGCAATAAAGAATGTGGAATTAATAGTGCAAGTCAGAGCGAAATGAGTTTTCTTTTTAGCTTTGAAAATTGGACGCTTTGATTCACGAATGAATTTTTGGATCTGTGGTTTTGGGGTTCTCTCTCTTTCTCTCTCTTCTCCTCTCTCTCTCTAGATTTTCTTTTTCCAGTAATGACAGAAGTTGGGTACAGTGATCCGGGTCGGGTCGATTGTTCTGCTCTATGACGGAGTGATAATGCAACGCGCTTTTACGGCGTTTGTGTACACGCTGTAGTGTAACGCTGTAGGAATGGAAGTAGAGTTGTTAACACGCGCTTGTGAAGGAGGTGGATAAAGTTTTGGGTTCGGATTTACTTTTTGTCTATAAGAGGTAAATATCAGATGGTGGGACCATCAACGAATTGAAGAAGACATTTGTGCTTGGAATTGGAGTAAAACATCACTTTCTTTTCCAATATCCCGAAAAGTACTCTTATCCAAACATGACTTCTTTTCTAAAATCGTCCTAAAAAAACATATTGGGCATGTTTGATTGGAGGTTAGAGTGTGTGAGGTAAGTAGGCTGAGGTAATTCTGAGTGGATTAAGTAGGGTGAGGTAATAAAGGTATGTTTGTTAGTGCTGGCTGAGCTAATTCGGCTGAGTTGTTATAATAATAATAATAATAATAATAATAATAATAGTAATAATAATAATAATAATAATGAAATAATAATAATATTAATATAATAATAATAAAGAAATAATAATAATAATAATAATA
>JAUEKW010000008.1:54014-72873 GCA_032274785.1 Ajuga reptans
CTGTAATTAAAGACAATTTGTTGTTGGGTTTGCGGGCACCCTGAACTGGTTTGCCCGCAAACCCAAACAAACAAAGCTTACAACTCAATATTAAATGCCTCGTTGGGGAATCTTTACGAAAAGTCATCCAACATTAACAAAAAAAAAAAATCTGTTGAATGTCTCCCCTCGGAGGGGCGACTCGGATAAAAAAAATATTGTTGCTTTCAATGTCGCCTCTAGCAGGGGCGACTTTAAAAAAAAATAAAAAATATCAGTGTTGCTCATGGCAGTGGTGACATTTGCAGCGCCGCTGCCACAAGCGACTTTACGTAGGATTTTAACACTTTAAAAAGTAACGGTACTTTATTAATGAATGAATGAACAATACTGTAAACTGTTAAATTTGCCTAAATTATTGCTATTAGATTTGAAGCCCAAATCGGAGTGTTGCACTCAGTCCCATGGTGAAAATGCTAAAAGTTGGTGCTCAATTCCTCATCTTTTTTCTTCATTTGATATTCCGCACTGCTGCACTGCCAAAGCAGCAGCTACTTCAAGACGATGAAGGTAGTCGTATTTCAAATATTTAATTTTTTTTTGTACTTAAAAGTGCTCCAAGATTTGATTTTTTTTTTTTTTTGTGGGAGCCCAGTAAGAAATTATGTTAATGTTGATTGTTTTGAATGGCAGTGATGGCATTGAAAGAAATTGGGAGAAAGCTGGGAAAGAAAGATTGGGATTTTAGCAAGGATCCTTGCAGTGGACAAGGAAATTGGAATGTATCCAATGTCATTAAAGGGTTTGAGAGCTTTGTGACCTGTGATTGCTCTTTTGATCACAATTCTACTTGCCATGTTGTTAGCATGTATGGAATCCCATTCTTCACCCCAAATTGTTCAACAAATTTTCCTGATAATTATGTTGTAATTTTTGCTTGCTTCTTGACTTGATATCTAGCATCTACCTCGGTGTGAGCAAAATGCTAATTTTCGATTTCACTTTTTTTTTTTTTTTGTTCTTTCTTTGTTTTCTTGTTAATAGCATATGAGGATGTGGGGCTATAGTATTCTATACTCTTAGTCAAGTGTTCCAATCATTTTTACTTTGAATTGCTTCAGGGCTTTGAAATCACAGAATCTTACAGGAGTTGTTCCACCGGAATTTGCAGGGCTTCGTCACCTTAAGAGTTTGTAAGTCATTATTTTGGATTTATTAGTGTGTATAGAATGACATTTGTATCTCTTCTCAAGCCATAAAGTTTGTTCGGCTGTGTTGTGCAGGGATCTTAGTCGCAATTGTCTAACTGGTTCCATACCTTCTCAATGGGCGAAATTGCGCTTACTTGACCTGTAATTTGGAGCTTGCTGTTTTTACTTCGGTTCTGTATTGCTTACAGATAGTTGATCCCAACGTAGATTAACTGTAAAAATAATGCAGGATTTTTATGGGAAACAGATTATCTGGCCCATTTCCAGTTGTCATTACCAGAATCACCACACTTATCAACTTGTATGGTGCAATTCTTTACTCGTATTTTTATTTTATTTTTTTTCTCTCCAATTGATATTGAGATGTAATGTGCAGGAGTCTTGAAGGGAACCAATTCTATGGATCCATTCCACCGGACATCGGACTCTTAGTCAATTTGCAGAGACTGTAAAAATCTCAACAAAAATTCTGCATTTTTTATTATTGAAATTTACTTCCTTCTTCTACTAAATTATATCCTGAGTGGCTTGTTTGTGTTGCATGTTTTGCCTTTTCAGCGTTATTCCGTCAAATGCACTTACAGGAGAATTGCCCAAGGAATTAGCCAAGCTGACTAACTTAATTGATTTGTGAGTACCTTGTATAGTTCATCTTTGTAAGCCAATTAATTACGCGTATGTGCGAGTTAATCATTCAATTCCCAATACTTTGATGATTTGTTATGCAATGTCTGATATTTTGTCTTATGAAAGCACCTTTCACACGTAAGTTACTTTTTCTCTGGTTATCCAAAAAATGTTATGATCTTCTAAATTTTGTGAGGCATTCTCTGCAAAAGATTCTGTGTTTTTGCACTAATATTAATATATATATATATATATATATATGTTTTGTTTATTTAGGAGGATAAGTGACAACAACTTCACAGGAAAGGTACCAGGCTTTATCAGCAACTGGACGCAGATTGAAAGACTGTAAGCTACCATATCTATTGTTTGAAGGGGCATCCGCCCCTTGTACTTTCTTTTGAAGTGGCGTTTCTGCACTTACGAATTTAATTTACATGGAAGTTCTTATAAAAAAAAAAAAAGTATTTAATTTATATGGAAGTGACTAGGGAGCTCTAAGAATAGCCTTTTGAGTTTTGAGGTGTTAGTTCTGAATATGGTGGTTGCTTTTCGGGATTTCGCAGGCATATGGTAGGTTGCTCCCTTCAGGGCCCGATTCCTTCTGCAATTTCTGGTCTTACAAGCTTAACTGACTTGTGAGTAGTTTCAACATATTGTTTCTAATTCCTTATTTTGGGATGTAATGAATTATCCCCTTTCTATATTTCAGGAGGATCACTGATTTAAAAGGTGGAAAATCTCCTTTCCCCCCACTAAGTAATATGAAGTCTATTAAAATACTGTGAGTTTCATAATATCCATAATTTTTTTTTCTAATTAAAGTGCTTCAGTGCCAGATATTAAACTCCATTCTGATACACAGGACACTAAGAAATTGCGCATTACAGGGAGAAATCCCTGAGTATATCGGAAACATGCAAAAATTGAAGACTCTGTAAGTGTTTAGACCACCTGGTTCCTTCTACAGTACCCCCCCCCCCCCCCATCTCTATATTAGGTTTTGATTTAATCATTTCTTGGTCTTGAAATGCTTCTCATTGTTGAGTTTGATGAATAAATTGCTCGTAAGATCTTAAGATAGTAAAATGCATAAATACCAAATAAGATGAATTTTGTCAGATAGGAAGAAGGTTATGAATATTCATTTGATTATCAATATTAATAATTTGAACTCTCTTTACACATCAAATATTGGGGAAAGGAATCTCCGATGGTGGGATTTCCCGATGTGAAGTTGAACATAATGTTGTGACGTTCTATATTTTCACAGAGAAATCTAATATCTTACGATATACTACTATTGATTTGATCCTTCTGTTTGTTATACTTTTGCTACGTAGGGACCTTAGTTTCAATAATTTGACTGGAGAAATTCCAACTTCTTTCACGCATCTTGCAAAAGTTGATTTTATGTAAGTTCTGACTTTTTTATTTTTATGCTACATTTAGTCCCTCTTTGAGTTTTTTTGTAGCTAAATCGGCCACTATTGTTGTATTTTCTAGCTATTTGACAGGAAATAAACTTACGGGTCAAGTTCCTGGGTGGATTTTATCAAGAAACAAGAACGCGTGAGGATATTTCTTCACCACCATTGAGTTAAATTTTAGTATATCTCCTAAGTTATATCTTTCATATTTGACACTTGGGTTGTGTTTGGATTAAGGGGTTTTTTGATCCCTCAAAAGTTAGTTCCAAATGGAAGAGATGGATTCAAATCCAAACCAAACAACCTCTTATGGATTTTGCTACTTTTCTTCAATCCAAACGTGACCTTATGGCTTTTATATGGCACCTTATATACTTCAGCATCAGTCTGTGAGTTCACATATGGTTGCAGTCTTGCAGATTGCAAAATGTATTGTTTAGCTATTTCTAGTAATTTACTTATAAGATAATGTCATTGCACGCAGGGACCTCTCCTATAACAATTTTACATTGGACGACTCATCGCCAATTGAATGTCCACGAGGAAGTGTGTAAGTATTTTAAAATGTTAATCTCTTTATGCTCATCAGTTATCTGACCGTATTTCATTTAATAATTATTATTCTTCTCTTTGTTCCAGAAACTTGGTCGAGAGCTACTCATCAGCCACTGCTCAGTCGTAAGATTGCATTTATATTTTTTTCTTCATAAGTACAATTTTGGTTGTAACAATGCACAGTTTCAAAAATGTTCACACCCGTGATCTGTATCTTCTTTTTGATTTAGCGCAAGAGTTCACTCATGCTTGAAGCAAGATTTCCAGTGCCTAGATTCAAGAAATGAGCGTGAGTAGATTGTTATTTACTAAATTTTCGTGGCAAATCTTGGGATTGAATTAACTACAGAATTTTCCTTTGTTTCATTTCGTTAACATAAAACAAAATTTCTATCTACACCGATATTTTCATCCTCGCTACCAACAGAGTATTACTCACATTAACTGTGGTGGCAAAGAAATTACCACCAATGATACAACGTACGAAGCCGATTTAGAATCAAGAGGTGCAACAATGTTCTACTCAAGACAAAAGTGGGCTTTTAGCAGCACCGGAAACTTCATGGATGATGCCACTGATTCCGATACCTATATTGCAACCAATACTTCTGCTCTGCATAATGCTGTGGGTCCCATATCAGAACTCTACAGGACTGCCCGTGTATCTCCTGTCTCTCTCACTTACTACGGCCTTTGTCTCCTAAACGGGAACTACAGTGTAAAACTCCATTTTGCTGAAATGATATTTACAAATGATAGCACATTTACCAGCCTTGGCAGACGCATATTTGATGTCTATTTACAGGTAAATACCGCATAAATAATGTCAATGCTTATGTATCCTAGTTGAAATGCTGCATACTAGGATCATCAAACGTGTTTCCTTAAAACGGGCCTTGAATTCAGGGGAAGTTGGTATTGAAGGATTTCGACATTGCAGCTGATGCTGGTGGGCCTGGGAAGCCCATTATAAAGACTTTCAGTGCAGTAGTAACGAGCCATACTTTGAAGATCCATCTATACTGGGCTGGAAGAGGAACCGAAGGCATCCCCGACCGAGGAACTTATGGTCCTTTAATATCTGCTATATCAGTAGATTCCAGTATGCTATTTTTCTTAATTTTAATAAAACAATTCTCCATTTATTAAAACTTGTCCCTAGTTGTTTCCTGATAAAAGTCTTAATGCTAAAGTATGACGTCGTGCTATATTTTTATTATGCAGATTTTAAAATTCCAGTTCACAACAAGAAAATTAGTTCAGCTATAATAGCTGGGACAATAACTGGAGCGTTTTGTCTTCTGGTTCTCGTTTTAGGAATCTTGCGTAAGAAAGGATGCCTTGGAGGCAAAATTCCCACAGACAAAGGTATACGCCTCCTCTAGTTATAGTTTATAATGAGAATTCATTTATTTAAAAATTAATATTCTTAGATGTATGATGGAGATAAAGTTGTATTTTGTGATGAATAAATTCGGAGTAAAAAGGGACACTTGATGTTAGGTCAGTGCAAAATCCCAGCATAATTCGGGTGGATTTATACGTTTACCACCCCTTGCTATAGCCATGTAAGAAATGGAATAATTCAATATTTACTAGGAAGATTATGCCTCTCCGTATATCTTCAAATTTTGTTTGGTTTTCTGATTTTATGAATTCTGTATGCATTTTAATGTTTAAATTACCCTTAAAGGTCCCCTACTTCATTATCTCCGTTAGTCAAGCAATGGTCATGAAATTTCTCGATAATTGGATAAACATATATAGTATGTATATATATATATATTTCCAGCGTTTTCTGACAGCAGTCTTTATTATGGACAGAGCTTAGAGGCATTGATCTACAAACAGGCCTATTCACATTACGTCAGATCAAAGCTGCAACGAGAAACTTTGATCCAACAAACAAGATTGGTGAGGGTGGTTTTGGTTCGGTTTACAAGGTACCTCAGTTTTTCTCTCTAATTCATTATTGTAAATTACATAATATATTTCTGGGCACATACTTATATTCCATAATGCAGGGTATATTAGCAGACGGAATCATAATCGCAGTGAAGCAGCTCTCCTCTAAGTCTAGACAAGGAACACGTGAATTTGTTAATGAAATTGGAATGATTTCTGCGTTGCAACACCCAAATCTAGTAAAGCTTTATGGATGTTGTGTTGAAGGAAATCAATTGATACTAGTGTATGAGTACATGGAAAATAATTGTCTGTCACGTGCCCTTTTTGGTGAGGATCATACTCCAATTGTGTGATGTTTACCTGTCAATTCTTACAATCAGAGCATTTTATCGGGATTATCTTCTGTTTTTATGTCTATCAGGAAAGGACACAACGGAAAAACTGAAGCTAGACTGGCCCACGAGAAGGAGAATTTGTGTTAGCATAGCCAGAGGTTTAGTTTACCTTCACGAGGAGTCGAGAGTGAAAATAGTTCATAGAGATATCAAGGCTAGCAATGTTTTACTCGACAAAGACCTCAACGCGAAAATATCTGACTTTGGGCTTGCGAAGCTGTACGAGGATGAGAACACCCATATTAGTACAAGGATTGCTGGAACTATGTAAGTTCCTTTCATAAGTTTCTTTCACTTAAATTTCAACAAATCTTAACTTTCTGTTTGAGTTTTACATTTGCAAGTTATATATAAATATGTCTGTGTGTGCATTGGAGTTACCGATGGACACATGGGATCCTCAGTCCCACTTTTTACCGTTTCCCACATGTATCACACCCCAAAATTTATTAGTTATATTGTGGTTAAGTGTGTTTAGTGTACATGATTCTGTCCAGGTTCAATGTTCAGGGTCTATCGATTTCTTAGGGCTATAGGGTACATTATCTATTCATGATTTCATGGCTCATGGTTCAAGGTTCATTGTTCAGTTGTTCATGGTTCAAGGTTCGTGATTCATAGGCCGAGGGTTCATGTTTCATGTCATAGGGTTCGATTTTGGAGTGGGACATGGGTGAAACTCGGTAAAAGTGGGACAGAGGATCCCACCTGATCTATGGAGTAGAATATCACATTTGTTCCCAAAAATTAGCGTAGTTACAGGGTTAATATCCCTTGTTCACACTTCATCAAGAATGGTTCCCACCCTTATCTTTTAATCAAAAGTAGTCCCCTCTATTGAATTCCCTTAAAATAATCTACTTTTGATTGAAAATTGACACGGTCGGGTACCAATCTGATGAAGGCAGGAAGTTAAGGGAGGGGCTGTAAAGGAACTCGTTATCTGTGAACCATGTTTGCGCTATAAAAATCTCAATCATGAGTGTGTGTACGAATTTATATCTTGAAATCATGTAACAAGCAATTCCTACATGTAACATTTATAATTTGGAATGCAGAGGATATATGGCCCCAGAATACGCAATGCGCGGTTACCTGACAAATAAAGCAGACGTATACAGCTTCGGCGTGGTAGCTTTGGAAATAGTCAGTGGGAAAAGCAACACAAACTTTATGCCCAAGGAAGACTGCATGTATCTTCTTGACTGGGTACTTTTCATAACTCTACTTGGGCTTTCCCCTTTACGCACAATATGCTATCATCGATTATAAGCGTCTGTTTCATCAGGCCTACGTTTTGCAAGAGAGAGGTAGGTTGCTGGAGCTGGTTGATCCGGATTTGGGGTCCGAATACTCGTCAGAAGAGGCTATGGTTATGCTGAATGTGGGCCTTCTGTGCACCAACGCTGCCCCGACTCTGAGGCCCACAATGTCTCAGGCGGTGAGCATGCTCGAAGGTCGTACGGCCGTTCAAGATCTGCTTTCCGATCCCGGGTTTTCGACGAGTCACTCGAAATTAAAGGCAATAAGGAACCACTTCTGGGAGAAGCATAGTGTAAGCCATAGCATGTCAACTACTAGTGGTGCATATTCTGATTCATTTCTTTCAAATGTAGACAGGGATGATAATGATATTGTTCAAACAAGTGATCAAAACAAACATTGTGTGTAAGTGGCATATTAAATGAATTCGTTCAATATTTCTGACAATTTAATTCTTTTTCTACATCATTAAATAAATTTATAATTACGTACCATGTCTACACCTTGTCCAGAGTTGTGATATTTTTTATTTGGTAAAATTCATCTTTAAGCCTCTTAACTAGTACATTTTATTTCATCAAGCATTTTAATTTTTCTAATTTTTTTTTTCATCAAACCCTTTTTTAACACCTCACTTAACATGCTTATTTAGGGAGTATTAACCCAAAAAAAAAAAAAAGGACAAAAAAATTAATACACAAATTTAACTTCAACAAAACGATATGTTTATAAGGAATATATAAATGTAATATATAGTAAGTAATATATGTAAATGCGGCAAATTTGCTTTTCAATGGGACAAATATGTCCATATGTGAACTTCTAATTCGAAGGCAAGTAGAACCTTTCTATATATAAAAGTTATTTAATAAATCTAAAAACTAGATACATATCTAAATAAATCAAGAATTACCAAATAAAATTAAATATTAATTGATAGTTTTTTTTTTTTTTTGTAAATCGATAGACTTTCATTGAATAAAAACTCAAGGGAACATGAAAAGGCGACAATCAACTGACTGAAACAGAGTCCTGTTGGTTATGCAGACCAAACAGGGGGTTGAGATTCCCGAGGGTAACTCAACTGCTAACTTAGCAATAGAAACACAGGACCTAGAGTCCTTACAAACAGAGAAAACAAAAGCAATGCTGTCAAAAGAGTCTCTCAAGATCTTGATGTCTTCGGCTATGGTGAGGACTTGAATATACCATTGTTGATTCTTGTTGAGTCTATTCACCATATCCTTGTCATCAAGAATGAGTCTAATCTTTTTCCACCAAAAAAACTTCGCTTGAATCAAACCGAATCTGATAGCTTCAAGAAGGATAGCAACTCGATCATAAACTGGATACTTCGGGACTACCCAGGCACGAAGGAAACTTCCTCTCCCATCCATTGCCAAACTACCGAAACCTCCTCTCTCGTCCAAGTTGTGATAGGCACTGATGAAGATAGAAACCTATCCTACAAAACTCACCTCTTGAACTGCCCTACTATTACTGATCTCCACTTCCCTGACTCTACTCCCCCACTCCCCCCACATCCAGGAGATATAGATGTCATCACACCCCATTCGCTAATGGCTCTATCCACCACTTCTTTATCCCCAATCCAGCTCTTCTGAAAAATCCATTCATTCCTAGCTTTCCAAATGTTCCAAAGCATATAGCATGAAATGTGAAGCATGTCCCTGCCATTCTCCTTGAGCGCCACCCCACAAATCTCCAACCACCAGCAGAAAAAGGACGAGTTGTCCTTCGGCAAGTTAACCCACTTCACAGGAGCTAACTTCCAACATGTACTAGCATGTACACATGTGAACAACATATGTGTTTGAGTTTCAACCGCTCCTCCACACCTACCACAATATGGATCAATTTGGACACCCTTCTTTAGTAAAGCCTCTGTAGTTGGTAAGAACACACTTCCACAAAAAATGTTTAATCTTATTTTTCATCCCAAGAGCCCAAAGTCATTTCCACATCCGGCTTCGATTCACACCCCCGTTACTGCTTTCTGGGGGATCAGAGTCTACGTAGGCCTTGTTCTGAAGGATCTGAAATGCTGACTTAACAGAAAAAAACCCGTTCAAATTAAAGTGCCATATAATTTTATCTTTGCTTCCCACAAAACTGATAAGAATTTTCAGAATCACATCCACATCACCGGCTTCAAAAACCTCTCCACCTTCCCCTTATCCCATTCCTTTCCATTAACCTTCATCAATTCCCTAGCCCACGTGACCTCCCTATCATGCTCGTCCACTTTAGCTGGTTTAAAAGTTAGGGGGTTGGGGGGCCACGACACTTCCCACACCTTGATTGACTTGCCATCCCCAATTTGGTACCTTGCCCCCATTCTGAAAACTGGAATGCACTTAACCCAACCTCTCCAAAGCCAAGAATCACTTGGTTTGGCCTTAACTGCAAGGAGACCGCCCTTGGGAAAGTACTTAGCTTTAAGCACTTTGCTCATCAAAGAGTTGGGGCGAGTGATAAGACTCCAAAGTTGTTTGGAAATAAGGGCTTGATTGAAAAGCTGCAGATCCTTAAATCTAAGACCTCCCCTAGCCTTAGGCCATGACAGAGCATTCCATTTCTACCAATGAAGTTTATTGCCACCTTACTCGTTGCTTCCCCACCAGAAATATGCTATCCCTATGCCAATGTCTCCACTAATTCCCACCGGCAGCAGAAAGAAGGACATTACGTAAACCGGCAGCGCGTCCAAGACTGATTTGATCAATACTTCCTTCCCTGCGGTGCTGAGAAAACCATTCTTCCAGTTAGAAATCCTGTTCGTCGTGGCTTCAATAGTGTATTTAAACGTCTCCTTCTTCGATTTACCAATACCGAAAGGGAGTCCCAAGTATTTGCAACTTGTCTTCTCTGAAATTCCATTAAGGATTGCTCGAACCTGTATCTTGACTGAATGTGGGGTATTCTTGCTGAAAAAAACCGATGATTTATCGAAGTTGACAGTTTGACCTGAAGAGAAACATAATCTGTCAATTAAAGCTTTAGTGGTAATAGCTTGTTCACCTGATGCTTAACTAAAAATGAGAGAATCATCAGCAAACAAAAGGTGGGATATGGACGGCCCATTACGACTGATTCTGAGGCCATTAAAAAAATGGTTTTTGTGGGATTGGTTTATGAGATTGGAAAAAGCTTCTGAAATAATGAGAAAAAGGTAAGGGGAAAGAGGGTCCCCTTGTCTGATCCCTCTAGTCGGAGTAAGATATCCTGAAATGTTTCCATTTATGAAGAAGGAGAAAGATGATGTACTAATGCATGCAACAATCCATTTGACGAATAAAGGGGGGAACCCCATCTTTCTAAGGATACGACATAAAAAACTCCATTCGACTCGATCATAGGCCTTAGCCATGTCAAGTTTCAAAGCCATAAAACATTTTTTCCCTTTCTAGCCGAGTTCAAATAATGCATACACTCGTGTGCAACCACAACGTTATCCAAAATCTGCCTCTCCTTAATAAAAGCTGCCTGAGAAATATAGATACAATCATGCAAGCAATCTTTTAATCTCTTAGCAAGAATTTTAGTAATGGCTTTGTAAATAGAGTTACAAAGGCTAATGGGTCTAAACTGGGCAGCCGAGGTAGGGGACAAAACTTTCGGAATGAGAGCAATATTTGTGTGGTTCATAGCTTTAAGCATTCTACCACAAACAAAGAAATCCTTAACAGCAAAGCAAATATCCCCATGAATAATATTCCAAAAATGCTGAAAGAAAATAGGAGTCATACCATCCGGCCCAGGGGCCTTAGTAGGATTGAGATAAAAAAAGCCTCTTTGATTTCCTCATTTTCCACCGGTTGGATAAGCTTGCTTTCCATGATCGAGTTAACTGATTCCGGGATTCCTTGAAGGCATTTCTGATCAACTCTTGGATATGCCGAGGTGAACAAGGTATGATAGAAATCAGAAATTTCCTTCTCAATCTCCCATTCATTCTCACATCTAACTCCATCAGCTTTAACCAGATTCTCAATAGCATTAGTTCTTCTTCTTTGAACTGTGCAAGCGTGGAAAAACTTCGTATTTCTGTCACCTTCCAACAACCATTGGACTCTGGACTTCTGTGCCCAATACTCTTCTTCCAGCTTATAAGCCTCATTCAACTCTTTTTTCAGCCTATGCCAAACATTCCAATTGCGATTACCCCTTGCTGTCTAGCTTTCTCCATCTGATTCTTAATTTCCTTGATTTTCTTCCCAGAATTGTTTCTCTTTTTAGCATTCCATTTAAGCAATTCGACTCGATATCTCTTAATTTTCTGCTGCACCTGATACATGGGCGTTCCGGTCTGAGCTTCATCCCAAGCCCTTTAAACCACTTCCTCCACTCCTTCCATAGAGGTCCATCTCTTGTCAAATTGAAACTTTTTTTTCCTATGCTCATCTTGCGGGTTGTTATCCAACATGATGAGATCATGGTCCGAGGCTTATTTCGGGATATGCTCTACCATGGCCGATTGAAACTCCAGGAACCAGTCAGGAGAATCGAAAAATCTATCCAATCTTTCTTCAATGAAATCAGCTCCTTGTCTATTGTTAGCCCAAGTGAACGTCCTCCCCCTGAATGGGATATCACACATCTCCATCAAATTTACGAAATTTCTAAAATTTGAGAAACTGACCTCAGGACGAGTACAACCTCCCACTTTTTCATCATTTGAAAGGATATCGTTGAAATCACCTCCCAAAACCATTTGTCACCCCAATTATCATTGGCCTGACAAAGATAGTCCCATTGCTCTAACCTCTTATTATCATCTGTACTAGCATAGATGAAGATCGCTCAAAGACGGTCTTGACTACCAGCCAAGGAGAATTCGATTTCAAAACAAAACTCATTCTTCTTCAAACAATGAATGACTGTAGAATTTACCAAAAAACACAGCATCCCTCCACTAATCCCTCTCGGGTCAGTGTAGTTCCATCTATCACCTAATCTAAGTTTACGACAAACTGTTTTAATAATTTTTTTTTGTTTCACAAAGAAAAAATAAATCCGGATGGTAGAGTTGAATAAACTCCTTGATTTGGGCAATGGTAGAGGGCCCACCCAGACCTCTGACATTCCACACCCCAACTCTCATTTATCACTTTGGGGCCTTTCTAGGTAGGCTACCACCACCTTCTCTGACAGTAAACTCCCTTCCATCTTAAAACACTGCTTCTTTTCATTATTCTGTCTTTCCTCCGGTTCCAACTCATTCTCATCCCGAAGCATGAGGATTCTTTTCTCCCCTACTGATGGTTTGTGCTCCGGAAGGGGCTCTCTTTGCCTATTCTCTTTCTGTTTATCCGCCTCTTTTTTTCACTTCATCTGAGCTACCATCTGGCTTTTCTTGTTGCCAACTTTTTCATTTTGATTTATTTCCATCAGCGGTATTCTAGCGCCTTTGATCAGCACTGGGACGTTAATAAGTTAGAGTGTTCAATGTTTAACACCCTATCTACCATTGTTGCGTAGCTCATATGCGAAATCCCATTGTCAGCTGTTTCCATGGGTGTTGATTGAGTTAACTCATTACCTGATACCGACTTACTGTCTTTTACTATCAGTTCCTTAGTATACCTCACGACCATGAGATCTTTTTTCATTCTGATTCCCCTCCCTCAGGCCCATCTCGACTTCCCTGGCTGTTTTCGGTTGAAGCCAACCCTCCTTATTCCCTTTTCCCACCTGTTTTCGAAAGAGCCATCCTCCTTCCTTGATCCGAAATTATCGGCAGACTGACCTTCTCTACCTTCTGATGTTTTTTTTTCCCATTTACTCTTAGGACCTGAATTTTGCTTATTTGGCGGTGTTTGAAACTCCGTAGCTCTAATCCAATCACCGTACTGTCCCTCCTTGCAAACGTCCCGACCTATATCCTATTTTCTTCTCAATGTGACCCACAACACCACAGTAGAAGCATAACCCTAACAAGTGCTCATACTTAAAATCAATCCAACAAGACTTCATACCCAACTTGATGTTAGTACCTCTTAGGAGAGGCCGATCTAGCCTGATAGTCACTTGGATTTTAATATGTCTCCCCCTAATACTACCAGCTCCCGAAACAAGCACATCCTTAACTCTCTAAAACATTTTACCAATTCTGAGCCCAGTTTCTGCTGTAACCCAGTGATTCGGAAGGTTCCAAACTTGGACCCAAAGATCCACCTGTTTGAAGCATTCATCCTCCAACCTTAGGTCTTCCTCCCAATTTTTCAAAATAAGGTACTAATTTTCAAAAGACCGGTTGGACCCTTTGAGCACAACCTCTTTATCTTCCCTATTACTGAAAATGATCTGGAACCCATTAAATTCCAGCTCTCTCATCTCGAACGGCGATTTGATAGGCCAAATGCCTAACATGGTGTTTCAAAACCCCGTGAAGTTCGCTTTCTTGTATCCCCAAACTTTTCCCATAAGACTCATATCACCTTCTTCCCTCCCCTTAAGAATATCTACATTTTCTAGTTCTACCCCTCTGGCTTCTTCCTCAAATAGGGCAAACCTTTTAAGTTTATCCACCAGATCCGAGCCCATAGCACACAAGGAATCCAAAAATCAGAACCAACAAAGCCCGCTAGATCCAACCTGGAAAGGGAGAAAACAAGGACAGAGAAAACAACAAAACACAAAAACAAACACCGACCACTACACCCAGCAGAAAGAAAAAAGAGCGATAGTAGAGTGGAAGAGAGTGACTTATATCTTGTGAAAACGAGCAAACAAAGATCAAGATAAGGCTAGTGGTTTCACATTTTGTAACATTAAAAGATCTCCATAAATGCAATGCCTTAAATGATCTTACAGAGCTAGATGCACTAACTGAATCGGATTAATATGAAATGCATGAAGAACAGTATCAATTTAAAAATTGAAATTTGAAAAAAAATAGGGTTGCCTCCAAAAAACCAGGACATGCCACTTCTTCTAGAGAGAGAAACGAGGGCACTCCAAGAGAGAGAAATGATAGAAGCATTAATTAGCGCCAATTTCAGGTGATAAATATTAATTGATAGTTAAAAGTAAAATTATATATATTGTATTTTTTTTTTTAATTTACACAATAATGAAAAGGCACATACATTGGGAACTTCCCAAAAAAGGTAATAAAACTGTGAAATAGGATTAGCACATGAGAATTTCTATTTCGAATGTTGTTTCATTTTCTATTCCAATTGTGTTAATAAGTGATATATTATGGTGTTTCATCTTCTATTCCAATTGTGTTAATAAGTGATATATTGTGATATCATCATTATGTTACTTTGTATACGTGTCATGTATTTATAGCGGATGACATACTATTTGGAATAGAGGATCCAGTCCCTAAAATTACCGCCTTCATAAAAACCAAAAAAAAAAAAAAGTAAAAAGGAAAAAAGAAAAAAGCAGAATAGAATAGCCAACGTCTTCTAAGTCATCGGATAGAGGATCTGAAGCGAGTAACTAAAATCCTTTATAAGAAGTAGTCGCCCCCCTCACACACACACAAACACGCACATCATTGTGAGCTTTACCTGGGGTTATTTACTGGTTGCTGCTTACCTTCTTCTATAGCAACATCTAATCTGAATTTATCAGGTTTTTTTCATACCACAGGTAATACTGTTGTTCTTGGGAACAAGTACAACCCGCCAGCTGTTCGATGAATTGTCTGTTAGAAGTGGTCAGATTGATTAGTACAGTTCCACCGTCTCCACTGATTGTTTAATTTTGGAAATGGAGAGCTTAATCAGCTACGCGTTTTCATACCCATCCAACTTGCGTAGTGGTTCTAGATTTTCACACGGAATAACATTTGCATCGCGCAAAAAACATAACCATAGAAAACCGCAGCTTTCAAAGAACCTCCGTTACCCCCGCTACACAGAGTTTCCGCCTGACTTACATCCTCCGCTTCATCGCGTTGAACCGCCGCCGTCTGATTCTGATTCAGTTACGCTTCAGTTTGATTGCAATGAAAACGATGGTGATGTTATTTATGATGCCAATGGAGATGTAGTGTGGGAATCTGAAGAGATTGAAGCCATTTCATCCCTTTTCCAGGGAAGGGTTCCTCAAAAGCCCGGAAAGTTGGAGAGAGAAAGGCCTCTCCCTCTCCCTCTTCCTCATAAGATTCGACCTTTGGGCCTTCCCACACCGAAACAGCTAATCAGGACCAGTCTTGCTCGTTCTGCCAGACAGCCCGTCTCGAATCAGGTTTACAAGAATCCAACTTTCTTGATCAGCTTAGCCAGGGAAATAAGAAGCCTCCCTCCTGAGGATAATGTGTCCACAGTTCTCAACGAATGGGCTCGGTTTCTTCGAAAAGGTTCATTGTCGCTGACAGTTCGTGAATTGGGCCATATGGGCCTTCCCCACAGAGCTTTACATGTTTTCAGCTGGGTTCAGAAGCAGCCCCATCTGTTCCCTGACGATCGAATACTTGCTTCCACAGTTGAGGTCTTGGCAAGAGCAGATGAGCTGAAAATGCCGTTCGACTTGGATAAGTTCATCAGCCTGGCGAGCCGGAGTGTGTATGAGGCAATGGTAAAAGGTTTCATTAAAGGAGGAAATTTGGGGCTTGCTTGGAGACTTCTCTGTGGTGCCATAGAAGGTAAAAGAAAGCTTGATGTTAGCGTATACGCTAAACTCATTCTCGAACTTGGGAAAAATCCCGATAAAAGAATGCTTGTCTTGCCATTGTTGGAGGAGCTTGCTAACAGAGAAGATCTCGAATTGAGTCAGCAGGACTGCACAGCGATCATGAAAGTCTGCGCGAGGCTGGGGAAGTTTGATATCGTGGAGGCGTTATATGATTGGTTCAAAAAGTCCGGTAGCAACCCAAGTGTAGTAATGTACACTACTCTGATCCATAGTCGGTATATGGAGAACAGATATAGGGATGCAATGGCCCTTGTGTGGGAAATGGAGGGCTCGGATTGCCCGCTTGATCTTCCAGCCTACCGTGTGATGATAAAGCTTTTCGTTGGTATGGAAGATGTGACGAGGACCGGTAGATATTTTGCTAAACTTAAGGAATCTGGTTTTGCGCCGACATATGATATTTACAGGGAAGTGATTGAGATTTATAGGGAATCTGGGAGGTTGGCTAAGTGTAAGGAAATCTGCAGGGAGGCTGCGATGGCTGGATTCAAGATGGAGGTTGAGAAATGATTTAGGATTATGTGTAATAATCCCAAAATGGGTTTTAAAATGCCTTTGATGATGTTTCTATATCAAATAAACTCTCATTTGTCTAGCAAGATTCCAGTTTTAACCTGTAACTGTAATTTCCTTATTGCAATTGGTAATCAGTTGTTGTCTTGTTGAGGAATCCCTTCATTTTGCCCCAAGAATTTATTTTATTCTTTTAGATTTAGGAAATAGACTCTCAATAGAGTGAGTTCATTTACACAAAAATTGAAAGGTAACTTCAGGAATCATCAGAAACTGTTTGAAGGAAGCTGATCGTTCTTGTGTATGCTTATAGCAATTACTTCCTCCGTCCCCTAAAAAGAGTTCTATATCAGAAATATTTTTTATTCTAAAATAAGAGTGAAAATTGTTTCTGATACCGGGCTCTTTTTATGGGATGGAGGGAGTATTATGAGAGAGGGTGAAGGAAAAAAATGAAAAAAATAAAAATAAAAAAAATAAAAAAAGGAAAAAGGAACGTCGACTGAGAGATTCGAACTCTCGCGGGGAAACCCCATGTACTTAGCAGGCACACGCCTTAACCACTCGGCCAAAGCGACTTCATGTCAATTCTGTGCTTGAACCTTTTATATACCGTTTCTCTTGGCCATAATTCTTAAACTTAAGACGTGGTGTATTTTCCTTAAGGTTAGGCGCAGTCCATTGAGGGGTGGCCCAACTAATAGCGTGTTTGTTTAAAAAAAGTTGTGTTCAATCATTTCTCAATCTAGGTTGAAAGATCGTCTTTCTCTGCTTCCTACACTGACAAAAAAACGTGACGTTTTACTTTTCCCAACTTTATTTACTTCAATCAACAATTTTCCAACCATAAACAAACACAGCCATTTTGCTAAAAATAATTTCGTTTAAGTGGTAACACCAAATAAAAGGACGATACACTAATAAAATATCACCGTGAACATGGTTAATATTTAGTCACAACCTTGTTAATTAAAGAATAAACAATTCAATAGAAATTAAAGAGATGAATGAATATCAGAATCTGGATCTGTTGCATTCAGTTGGAATTCCGTCAGGAAACCTAGGCCTGTCAGCACAGTAATTGTAGACCATATGCTTCTGCTGTACCCATCTCAACCTGTTTCTTCCATTCTTATCTAGTTCATGTGTTTGCCACGCCTGCTCGCTTGACGAATTGGATCCGCATGACGACCCGTGCGCGCAGGCGTTGATCTTCAAGTTCCTGTACTGAGCCACAAATGGAGCCTTGCTCCAATCGGTCTTGACCCGCCCGCCTTGGGTTGCCCAGTCGTCTGCATTCCACAAACTGCAGTACACTCTCATCCAGTGCTTCCTCGGAAATGGGGTTCCGTGCGTGTTCTCGAATACTCTAATCGGGATGTTGTCTACCAGGAATCTGAATATAATTAGGTTAGAAAGTATTTTTATATTTAATGAAAATGAGATCCATTACATAGGAAGAATTAATGGATCTCATCTTACATGATACGCAGAGGATTCCAGAGAATAGTGTAGGTGTGGAATGCAGCAGTTGGGTCGAACCAGAGATGGAACTGCTGTTCTTTGTTGCCTTTGCCTTGGGAGTAAACATTAGTGTGTATAGTGTAAGGCTGTCCGCTCACATTCCCCAGGAATTCGAAGTTGATTTCGTCGTGTCCAGCTCCTTGAGACGACAACTGCACATATACACAATACATCATAAGGCTTAAACATTTACATAGTAATGGTAAGTTTAAACATTATAGAAAAACTGACGCACGTAGAAAGTGGTGACAGTTCCAGCGGAGTTTCCGGGAACAAGTTTGAGTTGCATATCGAATCGGCCGAACAAATAGTGATGTTTGGAATGGAATCCAGAACCTGAATTCTGGTCGCCGCGTCCAGCATCGTATATCTTGACGCCGTCGCCACCAAAGGTAGTGTGGACGTCTCTGTGGAAATTGGCAGATGAAGGTTGCACTAGAAATAGTAGTGTCACCATTGAAAGGGATAGTACTAACATCATGCATGTTGCATCATATCTGGAAAAAGAAAACACTCCCATTTTCTTCTTCTGTATAGGGGAATTCCTTTGTAAGTGGAAGCATCCAACATATATATACATATAATGTTGGGGGACGGGTTGACCAAAGGAAACATCCATCCAGGTGGGGCTTAGGAGGTACCCTGCAGAAATGAAATGTATTGGGTTGACGATGAGTTGGCCTCAATTTTTGAAGGGATGATGAGTTGGCTTCATTCTGTTTCTTGGTAATGGGAACTAAATAATTTTGTTGCACAAATCGTGACATTTACGATCATT
>JAUEKW010000008.1:89864-100178 GCA_032274785.1 Ajuga reptans
CCCCTTCTCTACCTAACCTATTCAATTACCAATATCGTCTGGCAACTCCCGTTGACTCTTTCGACTCTGACACGGCAGACCACCGAAGGTCGAACGTACTCTCCCGAGTACGCCTTGAAGCTCCTTCTCCCGAAGTTGCTTCGGTTTGTATCCGTGTGTTGAACACAGACTCTGATTCACGCTCTTAGAGGTAAAAACCTGCTGGTTATAAAAGTCGAATACTTTTGAATATTGAGGTTGCTCTTCTCAGCAATGTATTCGATAGGTAATGCGGCTGATGACTTTGTGATTAAATAGGAGTATAACCCTTCTCCTATTTTCCCTAGTATCTTCAAGATCTTCAAGATTTGCCTTGCACATCTTTTCCTTATTTAATCTGCGAATCAACATAAGAAAATATTAGCCAAATCTTTGAGACAAAAATATCTCACAATTTAACGACTTAACAGTTATGACACGTAATTAATACATAAACAATATATATTTCCGCATGCATAACCATGAAATACAAGAAATGTTATACAATAATACCTTTAATAATTAATAATAATACTATAATAGTAACAGCTCTCATCAAAACATATGGTACCCTTAAACATAAACTGTATTATCTTTCACCGAATTAACTAATACATTTTACATAAACACTAATATCTAACAACATACTTCCAGCAAAAATAGTAGGGTTAATTACATAAATCAACTTGTACTATACGTATTTTGTCATTTTGCAACCTAAACTTTATTTGTTTTCCACTTACAATCTGAAATGCACGTTTATTTTTACTTTTGCAACCTCCAACAATAATTTTCGGCAAGAAAATTATAAAATATGTAAATCATAACATTATATTAAAATATTTGAAAATTACTTCTAAAACTCTAAAAATTTATTTAAATATCTGAAAAATTACCTAAATTTTACACGTAAAAGTAATTCCAACATTTTTCAGTTATTTTCTCAGAAAATTTAAAAGATTTTTTAGGGTTTTAGAAATAACTTTCAAATATTTTAGATAATTTTATGATTTTTAAATATTTTTCAAATAATTTTATAATTTTCTAGCCGAAAATTATCAACGAAGGTTGCAAAAGTGAACAAAAACATGGACTTCAGGTTGCAATTTGACAAAAAATAAAGTTTATGTTGTAAAGTGACAAAACGCGTATAGTACAGTTTGATTTTTGTACTTAACCCAAAATAGTATTACCTTTCATCAAAACATGCAATACATTTCATAACAAATATTAATACATTTCTTTAAAATAAATAATATTTTTCAACACCATCACTTACATATCTTTATGAGAAAACTCTACACAATCTGCAAATTCGTCCTCGACTTAAATGGTATGGATTTAAAATTCGTCCACCTACACATGAACAAAATTAGCAGCAAAATATCTCCAGCGACCGTTGACTCTAAATTCTCTGTCGGCCATATAATCTTTTACCGCAGCAACCGTCGTATTACCAATAATAGTATTATCAAAATTTCGCCCAAACAGATTTCTGCATCTGACTTCATGAATTCGCGCCTCCTAATTCTCGCGATCTCTCTCTAGATTCACTCACTCTCCTCAATCAAATCGTTTCAATCCACGCAGCTTTACACTAAGCTAAATATTTAAGTGCTAATCAGAGTCCTCAACCGATGTCGAAATCGCTACCGAAATCAATGAAAGATGTTCATTACGACAATGCGAAATTTCGCCAGCGATCTTTAATCAAGGTTCCTACTGTATTTTCCAGATCTCAATGTTTGCGCTTACCTTGTTTCTTTTGTTGAAAGATTTTAATTTTTCAAGTGAGTTAGTCGAGATTTTGTTCAATTGAGCTTGCTATTTCCCTTCATGATTTTTGGCGAGCTAGATAGCTGTTGAATTTTGAATATGCATTGATAACTAGGACGCCGTTAGTTGTTTTAGATGATCAATGTTGAAAATTTGAAGCTGAATTACTGTTTTGTGACAATTAATGGCGATAAATCTCCTCTTAGGACTTGAAATTCTGGTCAATTATCTACTTTGGAGTTCCAACCGTAAAGGGTTTTAGGGGGTTTTGACTAGGTTTATGAAATCTATCTGTTTTACGAGAAAATTGTAGTTTGAGGAGCTTCTGAGAAATTCCTGAATTTGGTGATAATTCTCTTTATAGTTCTATCTAGTTTTTGTTCCTAGAGATTGGTATATGGTTGGGGGTTTTCCTTATGTTTTGATGCTTTAGTTGATAGCATCTATGTCAAGTTAAAGTTGACCTATTATAGTTTCCTCTCCAGGTGATCACACAAAATGTCCTAACCAGTAATGCAAAGCGTGAATGTATAAAATGCAGTACTGGAAGGTTTCTTGCACTATTAATGATTTTTGGTGTAGCCTATCTCATGTTAACACGAACAAGCAACATTTCTTCTTCGTCTGTCAGTGTAGATAAATTTGTTGGAACAGAGGTAGGAAATAATTTCTTCACAGATGGAAGTGGTAAATTTCGAAAATTTTGGAGAAAGCCACCAAGGCTACCTCCTAGGTTATCACCTGATCAAATAGTTGCTAGGAATAAATCAATTCATAAGTCTGAAGAGACTGGGCCTGATTGGAAGTCTAGGCAGCAAAGTGTCAAAGAGGCTTTTATCCATGCATGGTCTGGCTATCGGAACTATGCAATGGGGTACGATGAACTTATGCCACTGAGAAAAAGAGGAATTGATGGCTTAGGAGGTCTAGGAGCCACCGTCGTGGATGCTCTTGACACTGCCATGATAATGGGAGTTGATGAAATTGTCCAAGAAGCAGGCTCTTGGATTGAGCAACATCTCTCTGAGAGGATTGATGTGAAAGGCCAAGTAAATTTGTTTGAAACTACCATCCGTGTACTTGGTGGTCTTTTGAGCGCTTTCCATTTAAGTGGTGGCGAAAATGGTGGTAATTCTTCAACAAAAGGACCTAGACCAACTGTCTATCTTGAAACCGCTAAGAATTTGGCTGATCGTTTGCTAGTTGCTTTCACATCAAGCCCCACTGCTATTCCCTTCAGTGATGTTGTTCTGCGTGACCGTTCAGCACATCCAGCTCCTGATGGACTGAGTAGCACAGCTGAAGCTTCTACTCTCCAGCTTGAGTTCAGTTATCTGAGTTCTTTGACTGGTGACCCAAAGTATGCTGCGGAGTCTATGAAGGTTTTGGAACACATGAAGACGATGACAAAGTTCAAGGGGCTGGTTCCTATCTATATAAAGTAAGAAAAAATCTTTCATTTTTCCCTTGTTGTTTTGTTATCATTGCATTCGTGCTGCATTTTTTTGCATACTGGCTCTTTTTATTAATAATTTGTAGGGTTTTTGAACGGCAATTCTTTTAACACAACATAATATCCCATAATTGGGCTTAGGATTCTGTTGTTTTGGTGCCCCAATCCCCTATATTGTGGCCATTAGCTGGTGGTTAGTGGGAATTTATCTTGGTTTTACAACAGTAATTTGATGTTAAGGAAATGATAATTTTGGACCAAGTGCAGTTAGAAGCCATTGATGTTTCATGTTTGAGCAAGGATATATTTTCTCCAAATGGTTTTGTCATCAACCAGCAGGAATATGTTTCTGATACACACTATTGCGTTGTGTTAGAATAGTTACTGCACAAACCTTGTATGTTTGCTTTCTCAGTTCATCTATTGAAATAAATACAGAAGCATGTTGGAAAGATATAAGTAACTAATGCAAACTGGACTTTCTACTAGTTAGTTTGTCAGTGTATGGACATTAATTTCTATCCGCCATGATTGCAGCCCTCAGACTGGTGAGTTTAGTGGGGAGAATATTAGACTTGGATCTCGTGGTGATAGCTACTATGAGTACCTGATAAAAGTGTGGCTTCAGAATCCAAGAAGTAATTTGACTTATTTGCAAGACATGTATAAAGAATCGGTGAGAGGTGTCAAAGAACTTCTTGTTAAGAAATCCGAGCCCAATGGGTTGGTTTTTGTAGGAGAATTGCCTTATGGTCTGAATGGCGGCCTCAGTCCAAAAATGGATCATCTGGTATGTTCACCTGTTTGTTTTGCTGTGTCTTCCTTGATAATGAAAATCAAGTGCAATTCTGCATATAGGAATTTCATTCAAGTCAGCTAATAAATATCTATCGTCCAGTAGTTATATCTGTATAAATTACGTTTTCTTTTTCCAGGCAATATCTGTCTGGGTAAGTGTTGACTCTAGCTTTACCAAGTTCTCCTTTCAAGCTGAAGTCTTTGTCAAACTTGTGAAAATTTTAATTGGCAATGAATTTTGTTAGCATATAGCAAAATGCAGCTGGCACCTTTGGATACAATTTCAAGATTCTTATAGCCTGAAAGAAGTCCTTTTACTCACAGAACTTGTATTCACCAATCTAAATACTGACACTAAAAGCATAAATTTTCATGAAACTGCTTTTTTTGTTGATTCTTAGAAATGATACAATTTTTTTAACCCCATTAATATTTTGAAAGAGGAGAAAATTTGTTGTTCTTTCTATAATTTCACACACCCTCTATTGATTCTATGCAACCCATACACAGGTATGTTTCCTCCCTGGTACTCTTGCTCTTGGGGCCACAAAGGGCATCGCGAAGGAAAAGGCTATGAGAGAAAACCTGCTCGATTTCGAAGATTTAGAAAATTTGAAGCTTGCTGAAGATCTAGCTAAGACATGCTTCGAGATGTATTCTGTAACTTCTACTGGTCTTGCTCCAGAAATAGCTTACTTCAAAGTGAAGGTCAGCTTGGTTCTGGTTTTACCATTGGTTTTATTTATTTTACTTTTTTATTACATTCTCTATATCTCAAGGAAAGTTGCCGTTTCCAACTTACTAATATGAGGCAATCCAAATCATTCTCACTTTCCTGCCATCTTTTAATATCTGTGCCTTTAGTTCATTTATGTGGTGATAATTCTGATATTTACTTGCAATTCATGATCTAATTCCACATTTAACAGGATGGAACTGAAAGTGGACCTGGCGGTGGAAATAAGAATTCAAAATTTGTGGATGACATAATTATTAAACCTGCTGACCGTCACAATCTGTTGCGGCCCGAGACTGTTGAATCTTTGTTCGTCTTGTTCCGCATCACAGAAGATCCCAAGTATGTCCTAGTTATTTGTTAATTTGGTTTTCTTTTCTGTCTTAGAGTTTTCGAGGAACTCCTTCTTCCTCACCCCCACCCCCCTCTCTCTATCACACTTACACACTAACATCAAAGTTGTATTTGTTTTCTGCCTTTTCGCACTAGCATTCAGTTTGAGCGTTGTTATTGCTTGTGCAGATATCGCGAGTGGGGTTGGGAGATCTTTGAGGCATTTGAGAAGCATACAAAGGTCGATTCTGGAGGTTACACTTCGCTAGATGATGTTACTGTGATTCCCCCACACAGAAGAGACAAGATGGAAACCTTTTTCTTGGGCGAAACGCTAAAATACTTGTATTTATTGTTTGATGAAAGCAATCTCATTCCACTGGATGAGTATGTATTTAACACAGAAGCTCATCCATTTCCTATTCAAGGCAATGCTAGAAGAAAATGAAGCTTCTACCCTGATAAACATGTATGATTTAAAGAAGGCAGAATCGCCGAATTCAATTCGGGATGATACTTCCTAGAGCCAGTTACGCCTGGTAACAAGTTGATGATTTCAAGGGTGGACGTATTTCTGCTTTCGTGAGCTGTAATTCATTGGATTTTGAATGCAAACTCTCTGATGTACTAAAAGTCAATGGAGGGAACTTTAGACCGCTAGAGATCCTGCTAATATTTTTTCACTGCAGTTGACTGATGAGTCATACAATTAGATACAATTTACAGATTTACTGAGCTGTAACTCAACCATTTAATTGGCAATACCAATTTTTCTACTATTGTTGTTAGCACCAAAGAACAGATGGAATGATTGGTGAATGTTAGATTATCAGTATACTTGCTACGAATCGCCTAGTCCTATGCATTTTATTATTGTCATTGATTGTTGTTAGCTTGTCCATCTTCATTCTGAATTGACACAAGAAACAAGTGATCACCATCTCGTACGACACTTAAGTCGTCTATCTCTGCATTCTCTGTGTTTACTACACTTGTAAGACTGTCATCTCCAAATTTCTGACCTGCAGTTTCACAAAGGAAGCGATTATTAGATATACAACCAGGTAATGTTTCTCTCTCCCTCTCTCAAGGTAATGCATACCTGCTATTTTGAGTAGCTCTTCTAAAGAATCAGGTAGAATTATTAGCTTTGCAGGCTTCTTTTGTGAATGTTCTTTCTCTTGAGACTTCATATGAATAGTGACTCTCTTCTTCTCTTGCTTTGTTTCTTCTACGCTGTTCAGATACATAGAACTGCTTGAGCTGACATGTGCATGTTTCTTGCAATGATTGGCCGCGTGATTGATGGGACCACCTGATTTGTTTTCATTTTCGTAGTTCAATATAAGGTCATATACACCTTTCTTTGCATGCGTTTCTGCTAATGCTTTAGGCGTCCAACCACCATCATCTGGTTTGTTCACATTGGCTCCTCTTTCCAGCAGAAGTCTAACCATTTCAAGATGCCCTAGTCGAACAGCGTGATGAAGAGCTGTTTGGCAATCCTCTGCAGGTGAATCCACCTCGTTTTTGCTCCCGATGGTATCGTTTCTCCCTGTTTGGTTTGTTGGAATAAATCTTGGATATGGGACATCTGTACTTGTTTCTTGGTATCCTGTTTGAGTATTGCAGTCTTCTCTGAGGATCAAACCTGGATCCTCCTGTTGGCCCTCAACGTCGAAACTTCTGCATGCTTTCAGTTTCTTGAAAACCACAGATAATTGATCAGTTGAGTTTGCATAGAGAGAGAGAGAGAGAGAGAACTGGTTACAAAATTTACCAGGAAAAGATTGTTCATAACAATACGTTCATCGTCTGGGCTTGCTTGAAGAATGTTGCAAAACGTCGTCTTGTTCAGACGTAGTATCTGAGATACTTCAGTAGTTCGAACACCATACGGCTGTGGCTTTCCAAATAAAACCCCTACTTCCCCGAAAATGTCCCCTGCAGAAGCCTTTCCGACTATCTGTACGCATCAACGGAAGCAGTAATTTGGTCAGTCACAAGGCGTCGTTTCAAAATATTGTAAATGCATCACTATGAGCTTGATTAGAAAATCTTACTTGATCGTGTCCATCGATCTTGACAACGAAATTCTGCCAACAAAAAGATTGAGTAGGTGAAGGTGAAGCAAGATTTTTTAAGGAATTACTTGAAACATTTTTTATGAGATTTAGCAAATTACCGCTCCTCCTGTGACTAGTATGTAGGCGTCTGTTGGAGCCTCGTTTTGTAGAATCACGTCTTCTTTGGGTGGGTAGTATTCGGCTTCCAATTCTGGGACCTTTGAGTAATACACGCAGAGTTAGATATGTTGCTGCTTTGTGATTCAGAGAGAGGAGAGAAGGAGAATTACCAGTTGGAAAAGGAAATCCTGTGAAACTCCATTGAAGAGATGGACATTCTGAACAACAGGGTAAAATAGACAATGCGCAATGCTGGAACGAATGGCTTTGGGCAATCCATTCAGTGTTTCTTGCTGCTTTAACCCTTCAGTCTTGAATTTCAGACATATATGTGACAAAAGTTGATCTTCAATTTGAGGGGGCAGTTGGTTCCGTTTCGTGAATTCTGTAGCAGCTCGAACACTATCTCTCTGCATCAAATTTCACATGTTTCTGAGAATCCTGTGTGATGTCGTGAGAGAGAGAGAGAGAGGGTGCTTACGAAGTTTCTTGTTCGACTGGTCCAGTGAACAACAAGGTTTGTCATGTTTCCAATGATATATGCTGTCAATCCAAGATTAAACAGCATGTAGAAAATATCGAACAGCATCTCTCTCGGGTTTTCAGCGTGCAAGTCCCCATAACCCGTCGTGGTTAGAGTTACAATAGACCAGTACATTGCAGTGACATATCTGTCCCACAAGCTCATCTCTTTGAACTCAGGATACACAGCACCAATCCACGTTCTTTTCGGATCAGGATATCTATCCGCGATCAAGAACATGAAGCACCCCGCACAATGTACAGCGAACAGAGTAACCTGCACTCGCCCACCAAATATATAAATGTATATGATACTTTGGACCCCCAAGGCCGCCTAAAATGTCAGTCGGGCTGATTTTGCCACCTCTACCGAGAATTCATTCAAGCAGTAATATTGGTAACATAGATAGAGCAGTTTCTTACAGAAACGAGTTTTGTGCAGCGAGTCCAGAAATAGTTGAACCGAATGTCCTTTTCCAGCCTGAAGGAAAGAAGTTGTTGACAGCAGTTTGTAAGCATTCGAACCAGAGGCTAATGCAGAGAGAGAGAGAGAGAAAGGGAGACCTGGCGAAGAGGGAGCTAACGCGTCTGAGACGCCAGAGGCGAAGCATACTCAGCAATTTAAAGCCAAATCCGCCGCTGTGATCTGTGAAGAGGAGGCTAAGAGATTGAAACGGTACTGTTGAGCAGACATCGAAAGCGAACCATGTCGATAGATACCTGTTAGTTTGATATAGCATAAGGTAATCAATCATAGTATTTCTTTGACTCTATCAAATTATTAAGGAAAAAAAAAAAAAAAAACTGCATGTTTACCTTACTGCTATTTTTCTAGGATCATCAATTAGCAGATAAGACTGCGTATCCAAATACGCGACGAAGAAGGTGAGAACAATATCGACAGCGAAGAAACTATTGACAATGTTGTCGACTACGAACAAAGCATCCTGCTTGTAAGCCAGAAATGCAAACTCGAACGGAGAAATCCAGGCCGAGTAGATTACCAGGAGAATCAGAAACATCTCCCACGCCCTATATCGGGGGTTGAAGGGGGACACTATTCGTCGTCTGAGTTTGGTTGTTCGATTGATTCTGGCTCCCAGGGAAGGAATAAGATCACTGGATAAGAAGCTCCCTCCTGTGTTCATGTGGAAATCCTCGATGCAGAAGCGTCGTAGGAAGTTCTTCGGGTACGAAAACGACGACATTTAGCAGTTGAAGCTCGGGTTGGAACTTTCGCGTATGGTAAGTGCGGTATATATAGCTCCCACCGCCATACACGGTGGGATCGATGCTGCCTTTCTATAAAAGAAGCCGCTTTTTATCAATATACCGTGAACATTTTTGGAAAGCTTGTGCAGTTAAATTTGTCATTAAAGGAAAAGTTTTACTTTTTTTTTACTCATCACAGGTAGATGGTTACATGTAGAGGTATTTACTCACAAAATTTTGAGTGTAAAAAAAAAAAAAAAAAAACTGATTATTATTATTACAGTGTTGTCTGTTTTCACGTGGAAAATTGGCAACAACCATGGTAAGAGGATTCGCTGGAAGGTCCGCGTTATGGAGGACACGTGGACCAATAGTGGCCTTTACTGTTGACAGAATCTGCCCCGGGCATCTCATAAGATGGTCAGTTCGATCCTGCTCCGTCTAGCTCTGATCAGACTCCGTCTAGTTGCGAGACTATCCTCGGCTATCTATATTTTTTCCCCGACTTCCCCCCCTTAATTCCTCCTGGATCTCGCATAAGTCTCGATTAGACGCTAGACCTCAGTTATGGGACTCAATGAGCCTGGATCATGACGGTGGTTATGGGACTCACTGTTTAAGGGGATAAAACTAATGTGAGGCAGCCATTCAATGAGAACCATATATGTCTGAAATTTGTACTCCCCTCTCTCTCTCTCTCTAATCATAATTCATAAACCAATGTATCAAACTGCTGTTGGAAATCAGGGCCCTTGAATGGGGCTTCAATCACGTGTTTTTTGTCCCTCTTTGGATGGTTTTGTGATCCCCATTTCCTTCTTTCCTAGCCGAAAATCCAGGCTTGCGCGTGAGTGATTCTCGAAAGTCCCTTAAAACCCTCTAATATAAACTGTAGGATGTGCATGTCGATTGGTCCTAGGTTCCTTGTACTGTCACTATTGCACACAAGCAGCCGCCCCCTAACGGGATTACATCCCTATACAACTATTATTTTATACCATGTCGTCACGTTAATTGTTCAACTATTTCAAATGTGTCTCGGAAACTAAAACTCATGATCTCAAACAAGGATATAAAGCTCTTAAGTATCTTCACAATTACTCTCGTTAGTCCAAAAAGGAAAAAACAAAAGGTAAAGTCTTTTGTGGACAAATCCTTAATGATCGCAAGCCACGCACGTGCCAAATGTAGTGAAAGGGCGGTCTTGAATTTTCGAAGAAACAATGGCTGTGTTTGTTTGGGTTTGCGGGCAAACCAGTTCAGGGTGCCCGCAAACCCAA
>JAUEKW010000008.1:101824-115410 GCA_032274785.1 Ajuga reptans
ACTTTTCAAACAGGACTCTTTTTATGGGACAAGAAGTAGTTTTGATACAGGACTCTTTTTATGGGACGGAGGGAGTATTTTTATAGTATACACACTTAATATACTTATAAGTTATAACACTGACCTTCATAAATAACAATATTGTAAAAGTTGCTAGCTAGTAATTGGATCTACTAAAGCATAGCGACTAGTTAATTTCTGAGCGAGTTAAGCAAGGTCTAGTAAACATAATTATTTCATCAAATAAAAAAGCAAGTAAACATAATTATGCAATCATGGAAACGGAGCCCTAGTTTCCACCACAACCCTAGCTTTCATCTCTGTCTGGTTCACATCAATGGCGAAGCCTTTCCCTGACTGCATCCAGTAATCGGCATAAGGGTTTATGACCTCAGCCACTGCAATATCCTCCCTCTTCTTCCCCAATTCATCAGATGATACATCGTATTTCTTATCCCTCTTCTTCACCAGCTCCGTTTTCACCATTCCCATGTTCACCCCTTGCGGCGACACCATCAACGCCGGCGCCCCCAGCGGCACCCTGTCACCTGCATCCAACGTCAATCGGACAATTCTTCATCGGAAACTCGTTTAATTAGTCATCGGTATCTGCAAAACCGTTGATTGATTGATTAATTACCTCTATCAACTTGCCACGTGCACCAGAACTTGCCGTAGGTTCTGGCTAGTTCTCGAAGTTCCGGCTTCTGCATCATCTCCGGTACACCAGGATTCACCCACATCCCTGATGTGATCTGCAATCCTACGTTTTTTTAATTCCATTTATTTATGTATATGAATTAATTGCAAAAAACTCATCAGCTTCTGATAAATTTTTAACTGCAATATAAATTTTAGAATCTACCTCGTAACCGTGAGAATGCCAGAGCTTCTGCTCCTCCGGCGGAAGAGTGTTAAAAACTTTCTCCGATACTATATACTCCACCCCTGATTCAATCATTAATTTCCAGATCAAGACATGAACAAAGGGTAAATATGTAATTCTATAAAATAAAAGCATACCAATCAGGCGGCCGGCGGAGTCATCGGAGTCGTAGACGGCGGACTGGAGGAAATCCTGGTTGAGGCGGGTAATGTAATGGTGCGTCTCAATCTGACGTGTCATATCGTGGCTGTAAATGGCGAAGGAACAGGCATGCTGACTCATCTTGTTGATCGGTTTAAGGGACTGCATCATTTGAGCTCCCTTGTCTACGATATGCTGCACCACCGTCATCGGCTTCCCCGGCGGCACTGATCCGTCGCCCGGTGGCATCGGGCCTGGCGTTTGGTCGCTTGCAGCCATTTCGGAGCTTCAATCTTTACACCATACTGTTTGAGATATATATAAGTATAACCTCATCTCATCTCATCTTGACTGTGCTGTAAATCGTGTTTCATCTGTTGTTTTGACACGTGCAACAAATTTCAATGCATAAAACGCAGCATTCTGTGTGCCTTTGCTCCACGTGTGAGTGAGGTGCCTCATTTTTTTGCCAACTTACAAAGAGGATAAAAAATAGGATTATTGATGAATCTAGGTTGTTTGATACAGTCCCATGACTAAAGATTATTAAGAGTAGGTTGTCAGGCCCAAGTCCAAGCCGATATGTTAATCATGTCCTATGATCAGATGTATAAGAAGAATGGTCGCGACTCTCGCGAGGCTTAATGGGTTAACGAAGAAGATTGAAGTCTCTTTCTCTCATCTCTCGCCTTCTTAGGAGCTGCACTTACTCGAAAAGTGTAATTACATCTGCTCGAAAGGTGATTTTGTGGTCGTATCATTGTTCAAGTAATATTTGCTAAATTTTGAAGTAAATTTAACCTGTTAATTTGGTGTTCTAAGTACGCGATCATTAACAAATAAAAAATATTGGATTTTATTCTAGATCATGTGCATTTAAAAAAAAATAAGTTACATGAAAAAAAAAATGATGAACATTATAACAAACATGTTCACGAGCCATTAGCGATCAAGTCCTTTGGTATTCAAGTTCTTGTTCATTTATAAACTAGCATAAATAAACAAGCTTGAACGAACGATAGTCGAGCGTGAACACATAGTCCTATATCCAAATATACACCATTTAATCAAAATACATGAACTCAAGAGGCCAAATCAATTGCACAAGTGAAGCAAACAACTGCTCATAAATCCACAAACTCCAAATCGCAACCAAATCTTATTTCATTTCCTAACAATAATGCATATATATATTTCTGCTGAATTTCTTGAGCTTTCTTACTAGTGCTCCAGATTCTGCAGTTTACTCTCTTTAACAGTTTGATCAGAGTTCTCCTGCCTATACTTATACCTCTTAGACACAAACAGATACACACAGAAATTCAACAAACTCAACACAGAAAGCAGCCAATAGAACAGATTCAAATGATTCTTGTTGATATTATTCCCAGCAAGCCACCCTCCACTCCTCGTCACATCCCGCGTCGCCCTATTCACTATCTTCACCAGAATCGTGCTCAAAAAATATCCCACAGACATCGAAGTCCACAGAAAACAGCTCGAAATCGACTTCAGCTCCCCCGACACCTGGTGATAGGATTGTAAATGAACCGAATCAAACAAAATACTAAGAAATCGAATTTGAATTTACAAATCGTGAATCAAATTGAAATTATTTGATTTGTGTGTAACCCTACCTGGTGGTAGAAAAACTCGAGCAATCCGACGTAGGTAAACATGTCGGCGATTCCGAATATGAAGTACTGAGGGGAAAGCCAGAAGACGCTGATCGGGATCGGAGGCTGAAGCAATGGAATCGCATCAACCATGTTGTGGTCACGCGCCACGTTTTTGCGCTTGACTTCGACAATGGCGGCTACGGCCATTGAGAGGGAGGAGAGGATGAGGCCGACGCCGACACGTTGGAGGTAGGTAATGCCGGTGGGGATGCCGGTGAGTTTGCGGAGGAAGGGGACGACGAGGCGGTCGTAGATTGGGATGATGACGACGAGGAAGGAGAGGGGGATGATGGGGAGGGAAGCGGGTGGGATCTGGAAATGGCGGGTGATGTTGGTGTCCATGGTGATGCCTTGTTGGACGGAGAATGTTTGGAGCTGTGCTAAGCAGAGTGTCATTATGATTGTGCAGCAGAAGATTGGGACCATGTTTAGGAGGATTTTCGCGTTTTCGACTTGTGTTACTGTGCAGAGTTTCCATGGAGTTGGTTTCTCTGATTCCTGTGTTTCTATGGCTGCTTTGTCTAAGAACCTGCAAAACAATGTGTTTGATAAAAGCGTTAACCTTTATATAAAAATGACAGTTATTTGTGATAAAAGTAGCAGTTTTACGTCAAAAGTAAATAAAAGTAACTCCCGTCTTACGGAAGACAGTCGAGAAACTAGTAAGTATTAAGGAGGCAACCTGAAGGCATTAGTGTGAGGTAGAAACTCTGCTTGAGCTGCAGCTTCCTTGTCTTTGTTCATCTCATATAGCTCAGTTGAGTCTTCAGGAAGTTTAAGCTTTCTGTTTCTGATAGCTGCAACATACACCTGTTCAACAGAGAGAGAGAAACATGATCTAGAGAGATAAAAACATGATCATCTGATTCAAATTTGCAGAGACAAAGTGAAACTTGTGTAAACCTGTGCAATTTCAGCGAGGGCACTGGTTCCGTTTGCCACATGGATTCGGTATTGTGGCAATCCAAAAGCGAAGACTACTATCGCGAAGAACAAAGCAATGGTGCTGACAGTAAAACCCCAATCCCATCCTTTATGATCTTGGATCCACACGATGAAGGTCAAACTAATTGAACCTCCAATGGCTAGAGCAAGTAGTAGCCAATTAAAGAAACTCGATTTTGCTATCACCTCCTTAGGGTCCCTATCGTCGAACTGATCAGCCCCGTGTGAGGGCAATGCAGCTTTCACTCCTCCCGAACCAAAAGCCATCATGTAAAGAGCCACGAAGAGGAGTACAGCGTGGCCTCCGTTCACTTGAATACAGTGGGAGCTTGGGTCGTACATGTTGCAGAGAGGTGGCCTGAGTTTCGGGTAATGGGCTTGCAGTGCTAGCAGCCCAAGTCCCTGGACGAAGACAAGTTCAAGAGTTTGATGGAAGTGCGAGGAAGAAAACCTGTAAAAAAGCTCGTAAGGATTCTAACCAGAAACTCGATGGCTATTGCTACAAGAACGGCTTTGAATCTGCCAATGTAGGTGTCTGCTAAGGTGGCCACGAGGATGGTGAGCATGTAGCTTGTCCCCATGAGGTTCGTCAATTGGTTGGCCGCATCGGATATGTTGTAGTGCATTACCTCAACGAAGTATGTCACCAGGTTAATGGCCAATGCCAGCGTTGCCATGCCGTCGAAAACAAACGCACCTTGGAGAAAATGAACCAGAACCATTAATTAGGACAAGAAACATGTTATTTGGACTGATTTTTTATTAGATGGGGCATCACATTACCTAGAATGAGTAATGAAATACGCGTTCCGCCATGCTTATCTTTACGGGCTGGTCGTCCTTTCCAGTCGACTTTCCCTTCAATAAGTCCAACACTCTCCTGCATATCCATGACAAGTCAGAAAATTGACAGTAAAAAGTACTGATCAAATGCAACGAAAGTGAAGTGAAGAAGAGTATAAGTACCATCGATGCTCGAATTTCTTGAACCACTGTTGCAAGAAACTGGAGGAGTGATGAGAGTGGAAAAGCTAGAAAGAAAGAAGCTATAAATAGAGTGATTCATAGGGATGGTAATGAGGGTTGTTCATTATCAGACAGACGAAGCAGTTGCTGTTTTTGTCTGAACATCCTTGTACAGAGTGCTTCAATTTTGCCGACTTAGATAGTGAGATTCTGTTGACATCTTCAACCTTTAAAACCTGATTGATAAACTCAATGTTAAACAATAGGATGACAACAGAGAAAGCATCTCTCAGATTCAAATATTCGGGCAATAAACTACGTCGGAAGATGCCTTCTGCCTTGTGGGATTTGACAGTTTGGATTTCTTAACTAACCTCTAGCTTCATATCACCATCACAACTCTGTTGAATTATGAGTACTATAATATCACTTGATACAGAAAGGAGGATAGATAGAGACTTCATCTCTTGTCCAAATGAGTAATCCAAAATTATCAAACGTCACTCCTTTACTTGGTGCCTGTTTGATGCAACGTTTTCTTGGACGACCCTTTTGGCGCTTGTCGTCGCTGATGCATATAGACAGGAAAATTCTTGGTTCTTTGACCAACTGAAGTCCTTTTTGGCGCGCGCCGATGCATATAGGACAGCATAATTGTTGGTTCATTGACCAACTGAAGTCTCGTATCGAATAGACATGGCGGTCTTGGCATTGTAAGTGCATGTATATATATATCAAATTAGCATGAAACCTTTCGAGGTGAACCTAAAAGTAGAAAATTGTGTATTATAGACATTAAACAAAATCATGTCTATTTCTGATAATGACTCCGCTGTATGATAGTTGTTTCACATTTCGCACTGCGCTGCAGGGCCGGTGGAGCTACCAGAACCCGAAACGGAACGACAACAAATTCCAAGTTTTCGCAGCTCGACAGAGATACATGTTTATATCGAAGGTTATGATCTTGAAGATAAACAGTATCCTTATCGAAGATCATGATCTTCTAGATGAATGTTGCATGTTCAACTTCACACTCATTAAGATTATAAACATCTAGACTTACCTCATTTGGCCGTTAAACGGCCGCGGCCTTATGAAAATATCAGAATTCTAAGTTCAATGTTGAGCAGCAATTAGCAGACTGAATATTCAAAATACAATGATGTAAGAACCACAATATAAGATCAAGAAACTCATTTTATTATGTAGTAATTCAATAGGGGACAGAATAGTCAATTCCAAAATACTCAAGCAGAAGGAATAATTATATCAACAGATATACAGAAGAATAGACCTATGCAAAAAATGCTCAAATCTGTCTAACCTGTGAAAAAAAAGAAAAAAATCCTAGAAAAATGATCTATCAGTAGTTCAACAGAGAGTACTTCACACGCAAAACGATTCGCCCTTTATCAACTCCAAGCTTGGCTCCAGTGACCAACCAGTGACCTGGCATATCTTGTGGGCCCTTCAACATTTCCGTCATATCCACGATTTTTGCCAGTTTCCCAACTTGGCCCGATCCATCATTTGACAACGAAGAAGATGAACCATCGGGCTTCTGTGCAGCAGACAGATTGGACGGGCTGTGATCCCATACAGACCGCCTTATGGTGCACCCTGGTACTTTGGAGAAGAGGAGTTTCAGGTGCAATACACTTTTGGCACCAAAATCCCACACGCCAAGTTGGGCTCCGGTGACAATGTGAACACCCGAGAGGTCGCCAATGCATGTGTCTGTGTATTCTATTGGTGCAGTGCTGACATGGGAGAAGTTTTTCCACTTAATGGGTTCGAACCATCGGCTGTCCTGCTCTTCAGGCCCTTGCCACTTGGGTGCACCAATGGCCATGTGTGTGTCCCAGTGGGGATGAAGAATCTTCGGCAGAGAAACTAGATGCTGTAAGTTTATTGCAAGACGGTTTTGTTTTATTCCTTCTAGGCTGAGTTTGAGTCCGGTGACAGGCTTACGCCCGACTGTAACCTGTGATATCATGAGATTTTAGGAATTGATAGCTGAAGCTAGTAATAGAGAGTATTTAGTTGAAAAATCAGCAAGAAGAACAAAATGAACTGAACTGAACACGACCCATTATCGGTAAGCAAAATTTAAATATATTTTCCAATTCTAATCAATTGTATGCAAGCATGGAGAGTACTAGAGACACACTAGGGCTAAGGGGCTGTGCACTCTTGATACTTAAATTTTGCTAGGGGTTATTTGGTGGTAGATTTAAAGATTACTCATCCCAAAGGAGAGGTAACTAAAAAATTTAATCTATGTTTACCCTCCGAGTAACACTTGTGTAAGACCATCTTTCGTAAGACGGAAGTTACTTTTATCATAAAAAGTTTTACTTTCGACATAAAAAATGCTACTTTTATTAACAAAAAAAACTGTTACTTTCTGAAAATTGATGCTTTTGAATAAAGGTCAACACTCAAGGTAACATTTTTCATGATAAAAGCAGTTTCCGTCTTACAGAAAGGCACCCGTAAAACCGTCTTATTTAAGTGTTTTCCTTACCCTTGAACAACAGTGACTTCTCCTTTGCCTTTCAGTGTTTTACTGCTGTAGCTTTCAGTACTATCCACTAAACATCCTATCATCAAATTGTCGTCGAAGAAACCGATAACTGAGGTAAATACTCTATATTTACACTTCATGATATAATTTCTTAAATTGTATGCTTAAGTTGATTTATCAACTTCATCAAATTTGTTACTAATTTATAATCTTACACTTAGAGGTGGTGTATATTATTCTACATTTTCATGCTAATGCTAACTGGACTCCTTCAAGTGAGACTTCCCAAACCATGTAAGCAAATTCACAAATTCATCAACTTTTCTGAATTTACAACCTGATCAATGCAAACCTCGTCTCTTTCTTCAGTTAAGTTACAAGATTTTATTAAATAAAAATGGTTTATTGGAAGATATTCAAACTCCACAATATAAATGCTTCCTGTTGGTTTTGAGATTAACGTACATACTGCAATTCTGCACCTGTATCAGCATCATCTCACTAGAAGAGTGGAATAGTTGCAAGCACAGATCATGAGAACGAAATAAATGACCTAATGATTCTATCATGCACCATTATTTGATCCGTTTATTATTTCACTTAGGCAGGATAGAAGACTTCCTTGCAAGCAAGTGATCGTAGGAAGTAATAAATAAAAAATTATTACACATTTAAGAACAGAACGAGCAATTCTTGAATAATATACCTGATCAGGGCTTATATAGAGTTTAGGGCCCATTAAACTGAACTGAAGAGATGGACAGACAGGCTCTTTCCTTTGCAGGTTGTTCTGCTCTGGAGCCCAAACCCGAGAAATTTGGAAATCCAAGAAATACTGTAAATCCTCAATAGGTGGTTTGTCTGAACAAAGGTGGAAATAAAACAAAACTTAGGATACATGAAAACAATGACATTTTCTATAAAAAGTCAACCATGTTCTCAAATTAATTGAAACTCATGACGATGTACATATTTATGAAAGAACTGGATATACACGAGCAGACTGCACGAAATGAACAGTCGGCAATGCCAACACATACATAAAAAAAAAAAAAAAAAAAGAGAGGATTTTTCAAAGATATAGCATTGTCAATCGGTGCCAAGGCAGAATAAGACACACACTATTCAATTTCCACAAGTTGTCGTTGATTCAGACTTTATGGCCAAACCAATAAGATCAGGTTTCAACGAATGTCAGCTTGCAATGGTTTTCGTACAGAAACCAAATCATTTTTCTTGAAGCCTTCCATTCAATTGAGGAGGAGGAAAGAAGAAATCGTGATATTGAGTTCTTCAGCCTAAAACATGCTTCTGGAGGAAATTTTGTGCAATTTTTATAGGAAAAGTGAAACAGTAGAAGAGATGAAATTCTTACATTCCAAATATAACTCAATAGCACGTGCCAAATGTTTTATTCCAGCAACTCCTTCAAGCAAGGAAACAATAGGTGTAAATGTCATGTTGATCACATCAGGTGCTCTTTCTACCGTCTTTGCCCACTTGCCATAGCTCTGTTCAAGGTCATCTCCCCCTCTCCTTCTGAAAATGACGGTAACATCCTGCAAGTGAATTAACTCCATTACCATTACCGATAGAAAAACGAAAAACAGAATAAAGATCACAGAACAAGTGTGCCATTATAAAAAGAGGCAAAATATCAGTACGTTCGATCCTGTAACTACATGCATCAATAAGATCAAAGATTGCAATGGTAAGATCAAAGATTGCAATGGTATAAACTTAGAGAATGCTGCTTCGCTAACCTTGTCCTTGTATTTTAGCGCGCCAGCATTTGTATTGACCTTTGAATCTGAGAATCTCTGGTCTTCAATGTCCTGTACATAGCTCTCAATATCTGATGCGGATAATGGTGATGACTGGTGCTGTCTAACATAGACAATATCCCTTCCACCAATCGTTGCAGATGTAACAATATGGGTCCCGTAGTTTTCAATAAAACTGAGAATGATAACATAATAACAGAGACTTAGAAATCATGCGGTTAAACTTCCCCACATTGAATGCACATCAGGACGTTTTGAAACATTCTTGCATTATTCACCAAGAATTGAAAATCTTATAGATGTCTTTGGACCCAATAATCTAAACAGCCATGATATAAATATTGTAATAATTGTAACAGCAAGCACACAAGTGCACGCGCACACATATATATCAAACAAACTCACACTTCTGATGCTATCCAAGATCACCATTATAGTGAGTAAAAGAATGTAAATGCTTCACCTTGCCAGGGATGAAGGATCCCAAGAATATGGAACTGCACGCTTGATGTCATCATGTAAAATTAGGTCGGGTTTCACTAGTTTGACAGTAAATAACGGGATGATACATCCAACCATTGCCAGCGATTTAGTAGCTGCAGCATCAAGTTGCCAAGAGCCAGTGAAATTAAACATAGCATTAAAGCCTCCAAGTGGTATGGGACCAGGTAAACCTGACTTTTCGTTGAAGTATTTTGCCATCTGTTTCAAGTATAAATATTCCATTATTGAAAGTCGAAAACATACGGTATGCAAACAGGGACTGCAACAGCTCCTTTTTTAGATCACAAAATACAGTCATAACGATTAATAATTCAGTCTCCGTGGAAGGGTCTGTACCATACACCATCATTATAAAGGACAAAAAGACCGAGAAATACAGGATCTAAAACATTTCCTACCTATGAAAAAACTGGAGTTCAGATTCCCTGATTTGTGCAAGAAATTTTCACTTAGCCATGACTTTGTAAGAGATGATGTTTTTGCCTAATGATAAAGGTAAGTTTCTAATGTCAAATTAACTGTCTCCGAGCCTAATTTTTAAACAAGCTTGATGCAATTTAAAGGCTTTAGAATAATGCAACCTTAATAATCATTTCAACAGTAGTCACTCTTTTCAGCAATTCCATCTCATCCAAAACTAACGCCCCGAGGCTATAGGTCAAAAGTAATGTTACATCAACCTCCTATTTTATATATGTGAAACTATTATGTCAATAAAATGAAAAGAAGATAATCACTCCAAACATATTACGATGGGACCAGATATAATATTCATTTCTCACAAACATTTCACGTTATTCTAGTCAAGTTAGACTTCATTTCTAAGGCTCTTGATCAACTTTCATTGACAAAACAGTATTTGCAATAAGATATGAGTATATGCAAGTCCACAATTGCAAAATCCGAAGGACAGAACTCTTTCATCGATACATCATTGGAGGCAGTAGGTAGAGTTTCCTCATGATGCAACGTATTGCGTATCAATCATTGAAATAAAGATTCACCTATCGACAATCCTCTGATTGAGAATCCATTGTCAGTAGCACATAATCAGAACATAAGAAATTTCCTAATCTCGTATTAATAGTTAGGGGAAAAAAAAGTCTTGAATGCAAACAGCTTCAAGAAGTCCCAAAATAAACCAATGAAGCACAAGTTCTTCAAGAAAATCAATATTTCAAGAACCATATGGAATACTAATTGGCAACGCCACAAATATACTACACCTAATCAAGATGAAAATTTTCATAATCAGAAAGACTAGTTACATAGTAAGCAGAAAAACCCACAAAGCAAAATCAATTGCAAAGACAACCATGCCCATAAAAAAGAATTAGAAAAAATAAAAACGAAGACTTGATATTACACTAACCTCATGGAAGCTCCAAACAGGGGTCTTCTCGTTAAAAGAGTGCCCTCTGGAGCATTCAATGTCAACAGAAACATTAGGGATCATACAAGATTCGGAGATTTCAAGGTTCCTAGTTTGGTCTTCATCAATCTGCAATAACCGCGACCCCTGAGCACCCTTACAGTACAACAGCCTGATGTCAGAGGTGACGTCAAATCCACGGCCCAGAGCTTGGATGGAGTTGCAGAAGGTGGTAACTAGTGCATTTTCTGAACTGCTACTAAGATTCTTCGTTGCCATAGGAAATGGTGAAGATTCAACAACAGTTCATTGCAATACTGTGAAAAAGATTGAATTTTGGCGATGGGTTTCTCGGATTGGCGGTGTTGGTGAGTCAAAGGTTGGACTTTGGAATGAAGAAGAAATGACAATGGTGTTGGTGGTGGTGGTGGTGATGGTGTTTGTTCAAATTAATATTGCAAAGTGGGAATAGTTTGACTGTAATAATAGCAAGAAACGCGTTGTCCTTATGTATGGATAATCGGGAGATTGACCAGTCTTTATCTTTATTCTCTCATCTGCCTCTTTCAATTTTTTTGTGCTAATTTCGGCTTTTAGGACAAATTTTGGTTGTTGAATCTTGAAAATATTAGAATGGTACCTTTTTTTTTTCAGAAATAAAAAGAATGCTTGTAAAATACAGAACCGGAAAATGCCTAATTGTAATGAAAATCACCACTTTCTCTAAAATGCATTTTAAGAAAGTTTGAATTTAACAATTTAAGCAAGTTTGAATTTAACAAAAAGATCACCAATTTCACTCGTATTGTAATTTAAGTTATCGGTACATTTTTTGAGTGGCTTCCAAGAAATTTATCACTTAGTTGGCCACATACATTTTCAGGTTGTACTTTTTTAAAATGTTGTAATTTATTAATTCTTTTTTCTTTGTAATTGTAATAGTAATAATAATAATTTGTTTATTTATTATTATTGTTATTATTTTGGGTTCCTATACTTTAGCAGGTCCTTTTTTACAACTTTATTTGTTTTAGTTTTTTTTTTTTTTGAGAAACCAAATTCAATAGAAGGGAAAAAATAAACGGGCTACCGCCCAACATCACGGAGAAGAAGCCCCACAATAGTTCCGGGTACTTCTTGAGTCCACACTTGAGTCTCATTTACGGTGAACCGTAAGTGCGCAATTACATGCGCTACACTATTTGCACCGCGAGGTACATGTTTGAAATTAAAAGAGCCTGCACTATTTGCCATAGTATTGATATCATCAATGATAAGTCCACAAAGTGCATCGTTGGTTTCCTTTTTGGCAAGCGTATGCATCAGCACCACATTGTCTCCTTCAACAAGCAAGCATGTGAATCCAGCGTCGATTGCCATACTGAGTCCAAATCGAAGGGCCAAACCTTCCAGAAGTGTGGTTGTACCCTGTGCCTGGATGCGGACGACCCCAGACAGGAGAGCCATACCTACGTGATTACGGATGATAAATCCCAGCCCGGCCGTCCCGTCTGAATAAACAGCCACATCAAAATTCAGTTTGAGTTCGCCTGCGGGTGGAGGTCGCCAGACAGATTGTCCCGCTTGTCCAGATTCCTGTTGTTTATTACCAGAATTCGCTGACTGCGTCGTGAGGAGGTCTGAGTACGAAGCTTGGGCTCCTCGTACGATGTCGTTTGGATCGAAGGGGACTGCGTCGAAATAAAATTTGTTGCGACTTAGCCAAATTCTCCATAGGATTAGAGAGACAAGTGTAAGCCCATCAGCCGGTAAAGCATCACGTAAATTCCACAAGATCATGCGAAAAGAGAGGTTCCCATTGTCAATCATTTCCATCCGGATTGGGCTCTTTCGCCAAACTGCCCGAGCCATTTTGCACTGAATGAGTAGGTGCTCGATTGTTTCCACAGACTCGCCACATAAATTGCAAGCAATATCATGACCCATTTTCCTTTTAACAAGGTTGTCGCGAGTTGGCAGCGCGTTGTTGCAGGCCCGCCACAAAAAGTGGCGAATTTTTGGGAAGGTCTGAATATTCCAAATATCGATCCATCATTTTGCCGGGGAGCTTTGGGACGGGATTGATGCTCCCGCCGATGAGAAAAGCTGGATAGCGTAGTGGTACGCCGTCCTGACAGTGAATTTACCCGATTTAGTGAGTTTCCAGAAAAGTGAATCAAGAGGGAGACGTGGGCTGAACGGGATGGACAAGATTGAATTGGCCTTATCATCGTGAAAGGTGCGTCGGACTTGATCAACGTCCCAGGCCTTCAAATCTGCGTCAATAAGAGAAGATACAATGTATTAGGACCAATATTAGACGAAATCGATTTTGGGGGTACCGGGTTTTCGATGCAGATCCAATTATCGGAGAGTACTTTCACCGACGTTCCATTGCCAATTTGCCAAGCGCTACCATTTTCGACAAGGCTTCTGGCTCCGAGTATGCTACGCCATAAGTAGCTCGGCTTCGATCCCATCTGCGCACACTCAATAGATGAATTAGTAAAGTATTTAGCCTTAAGAATCTGTGAAACAAGCGCATTCGGGTTGGTGCGGATTCTCCAGTATTGTTTAGCGACCAACGCCAAATTAAAATAGTGGAGTTCACGGAAGCCTAGTCCGCCCATTTTTTTATCTTGTCGCTCGTTCCCAACTGACCCAGTGGTGTTTCTTTTCCTCTGTAGATGAGCCTGACGAATGAACTTTCTACAGCAAGACAAGCTCGTCTTGTAGAGAAGAGTAAGCTCGAGTATCGTATCCACAAGGATTGGTGTCA
>JAUEKW010000008.1:115510-130923 GCA_032274785.1 Ajuga reptans
TATATAACATACTATTAGAGTATATATAACATACTCTTAGAATAAACATAACATACTATTAGAGTATATATAACATATTATTAGAGTATATATAACATACTTTTAGAATAAACATAACATACTATTAGAGTGAAAAAAGAATTAAAATAATTCAAAAATAAAATTATAAATATAAATTAAAACATAAAGATGATGATTGATAAAAATATATTTGAGGTTGTGTAGGCAAATGAGTTTGAACCCATGACCTTTCCTTTTAAAAAACAAAGTAATTACCACTACACCACCAATATCCAATTACATTTAATTCCCTGTTTACTCTACATATCTATAAAACTTACAACATTTGAATAATAAAATGAAGGTGTGGGTTTCGAACCCGCAACCTAGCACTTCTTTCCGTCGCATGGCTCACCACTAGGCCACAACCAAATTTTGTAAAACAAACACGTCTTTTATTTATATACAATATCGCGATTAAAAAAATAGTTTCGCGGGTCACTTGCGGACCCGTTTTGCGGACGCGAAAACTATATAAAGTATATTTGAGCGAAAATTTGAGGTCCCCATTTAAGTAAATGGAGTGCACAATAAGGCTTATGTGCACCAGGTGCACATGAGACCCACTCTTGGGAGTTTAGGACCGCATAGCGCCTAAAAATGTTAATCGAGCCAACCTTATCGATTCGGGGTAAACTCTAGTTTTTTTTTTGGGCGAATTGGGTCTGGAGATAATTGGACCATTTTTAAGGGGTCAACAATATTTTGAACATAACCCTAACTCTATAAGTATTCGGGTTAATCAGGCCACTACCAGGATACAAGCCGAAAATTTCAAAACTATATATTTAAATTCAAAATTTACAAAATAATAGGGTGGTAAAACTTAGCACGACCCGATAGCACGACGCGAATCGGTACGATAATTTTGGGTTCGGACCGATGTCTATCGGGCTTGGGTCGTTATTAGGTCGACCCGTTAAGACAGGATAAAATTCGGGTTATATCGGGCTAACACGATAAAACTCGATAACGGCCTAATAACTTTTTTATTTGAAAAAAATTATTACTTATTAGTAATAATTTATTTGGAAATGTTGAAATTGATTGATCTAGTAAAATAAATTTAATTGAAGAAGAGTAAGAGGGAAAATATTGTTAGAGAATTTTGAAAGAATTTTGTTTAATGACTATGTCTAATGTTCTATCTTCGTTGTGTCGTTTCATGTTTCTTTCCTTTTTTTTTGTATATTTTTAATCTATTATATTATGTGAATGGAGATTAATGATATAATATATGTGCTACTTATGTAAATGCTTAAATTTGTCTTGTACTTTTTACAAAAATCAATAAGGGGCCGCTTGATTGAAAATGGGGAATGACAATGGTAATTAGTATGAATGAGGGGTCAATCACTATGGAAATGGTGATTGCATTGTTGCTACTTGGTTCAAATTCTACAATGGGTATTAATGTGATAGATGATGCTTTTTAATGAATGATGTGTGTGACTAGTTAATGAAATTAGGTAATGATTAACTTATTCTAATTTCCAATTTTATGTACCAAGCATGATAAATGGAAATCCTCCTCATTTATTCCCATTACCTACCCCTAATTCCCCCAACCAAGCGGACCCTAAGTAGTATTAGGTTTAGTAAGCTTGAACGAAATAATAAGAAATAAATATATATGCAAGCATTTATGAGGCTTATTGGGCTGTGTTGGGTTATCGAGTTTTTACCGGTTCGTGTCGGCGTTGAAAATTTTAATCCAATAAGTTTAATAGGTAGGTTCGAGTTAGCCCTTATTAGTTTAGGTTTTATCAGGTTGACCCGATAGCAATCCAACCCACATAATTTGCCACCGCTACAATCTTTTTCCTCGTTGAAATTAGGCTAGGAGGTGTTCGCAATCCATCCTTTCCAACTTAAAATCACTTTTGTCACCATAAATTGATTATAAGTGTTTGCTACATCTACTTTTTTAATTCTGAAAATCAATAATAATATGATTCTTGGAAGCTGGGATTGTCGCCTTTATCTGATTTTCGGTAATTCTATGAATAAGCGAAACTTTTTATTACTTTAATTATAGGCAAAACGCACTTTGACTTTCTGTACTTTTATATTTTTTTTACTTTTCTCTCTTGTACTATGCTTACTTAGTTTTACCCTCCTATACTTTCATTTCTTTTATTATTTCCTCCCTCGCTAACAGAATGTGTAAACGCAGTCAATTCATTTAAAAATTATATTTTTCTCCCCCTTGCACTTTCTATTTCCTTAGCTATTGCCCCTTGTACTTTCACATTCTTTAGCTATTGCCCCTTGTACTTTCTATTTCTTTAGCTATTACCCCTTGAAGTCACAATTTATTGTTGATATTTTTTTTTTGTGGAACTTCATTAGAGAAGATACTTTTACATTCATTTCATGTAAGAATAATTTGATATTGAGGAAAAAATTAAAATAATATTTTGTAGCAGACATAAACTCTTTTTAGAATCTTGTTATTCCATTTTACAATTTTAATTTGTCGAAATTAAATTCTGCAATTACAATTTTTTTATTTTCTTATTTTTGCAATTACAATTAATAGTATGCATACTTATGTTACCACGATTATAATTATCATATTTTTTAATATTATTTAATAGTCTGCATACTCGTTAATTATCATTCTCATACTTTCTTTTGTCATCAAAATATAAGATTGCCGTTATGTGAAATAAAATATATGAATAATTAAAAAAATGTTGTATAAAATAAATTATATAAAAAAAGTTAAAAGATATAGGGTAAAAGTTAATAAAATTAATTACAAGGCTTAAGGGGCAGTAGCTAAAGAAAGAGAATCTACATGGGGTAATAACTAAAAAACGAGAAAGTACAAGGGGCAGAAGATCGTGATTTTTCAAACTGGTTAACAATGTTTATTAACGAGGGGAGAAATAATAAGAGAAATGAAAGTACGAGGGAATAAAACTTAGTAAATATAGTACAGGGGGAAAAGTAAAAAAATGTAAAAGTACAGTGGGCCAAAAATACGTTTTGCCTTAATTATAAATATGACCTACTTTTTATTTTTTATGAAAATAAATTTAAATCACTTTTCTAAAATTACAATCAACTATAATCAATCAATAAATTATATTTGTTCCAATATTACGTCTAGATATAATTAAAAAAAGTCTCATAATCTTATCATTACTCTAGTTAATAAAAGTAAAGAAAGATTTTTAGTAGAAAAAGAAGATTTAGAATAATATAAATAAATTATATAGAGATATATCTATCTATTTAAAGAGTTATTAATTTCTCAAAATCTAAAACGACTATACTTAAAAACGGAGGAAGTATGATTTACTTTACTTTCCATAAATATTACAGATATCAGATTTCTTATTGAACATAAATTACCTTTTCTGTTTCACACATTGATGGTAACGTCTACTGCTGGTATAAAAGGTAAGTGTAATTTCTACAAACAGTTGGCAGATTATGCCGTAAACGTAATCTTTCCATATATTGTAGAAGATTTAACCACGCCAATAGCCGTTGACGTTAATTAATTAATGAAATTAATTATACACATGTGTATATATAGTGGCGATTAAGCGAGATCAAATCTTCTCATCCGTACTTTAATGACGCAAACGTAGAAGTAGAGTTAATGCCACTCCCTCAGATTCAGATGCCATGTTTCCAAGTACCATCCTGAGATTTACGTCCTCGGATCTTCCGGTAACTCTTCATTATTGCTGTATACTATTGTCTCTTTTCTTTCAGATTTTCTATTGAATGGTTGTACATACGTTAGCGTTGACGAATTTCTTTTTTTTGTTTTCATGTTTGTTGAGGTGTAATTTCAAGTGAGTGCTGTTTGATTGGTTTTTTTTCCGAATTTAATCGGGGGAAGCAGTTAATTAAGTGTTCAAACTCGAGTTGGATTGTTGATTTCTTGAGAAGAACACTGGGATTACTCATCCTGTTTTGTTTGTCAAGGACTGGATTTGGATTATAACTTCTGTTTTCTTTTTCTTCTCTCTCTGCATAGGACCAAGATTACCCACGAGTTGGAGAAGTAGCATTCGTTCTTGCAGTGACAGAATCTGTTGTGGTAATTAACATTGTGCTATTTCTGATTTTCTTTTGACTTGGTGATTATCGTTATGTTCTTTTGTCTAGCAATATCTGCTATTTCTTATTGGTTGCTTGGCTTTTAGTAATGAAATCAAGAAGGTATTTATCAGATTGAATGAAGTTTCCGTAGCAAATGGTTATTGAGATCATGCTCTAATTGATCAGGAAATGAGTTACACTATATGTTATGCCTTTATTTCATTTTATTGGCTGTTGGACTCAGAGTTAGAGAGAGACCACATATGTTACTATTCACATTGTTGGAGTAAAACGCGCTTTTAGGGACAAACTATTTGGCATCAGATTTGACCACTGATCTTCTATCTTAGAAGAACCTCTTAAGTATGAATTAGGAGCGTAAGTGCAAAGCATGATTCTGACTACCGTTGGAGTAAGTGAAGGATTACAGGATGGACTGAAAATCCATTGATTGCTATGGATTTGAAATCAATTAGTTTCATTTTGAACTATTTGATGAGAAATTTGTGTGGATTTTTGAAATCCACTCTAATTAGGGTGGATTTGAAATCCATTGATTTGAAACCCCCATCCAAACTCAACCTATTGCTTACTTATTTTACTAGATTATATTATGTATCTCCCAATGTTATTCGTATCATGATGCATCGTTTGGACTAGTTTTGATGTCATAGGAGATAAAATAAGTGTCATAAACAGTGAGATCCCCAACTAAGCTTAACATTTGACTTCCATGCGAGGAACACATTTTCTTTATTTTCAGAAATTCTGTTTAGATAATCCTTGAATGGTTTTTCCATTATGTTTGATATTCCCTCTGCTCCAATTTCCCAGATCAAAATATGCTTTTTTACTTAGGTCTTCCAAATATGTTAGTTGGCAAAGCTTGTGTACTTGGAACACATTAAAAGAGAAGGCACAACGGAAAGCAAATTTTTAATTGTCTGAGTTGCTCATTTTTCTGTCAAGTTGCAGACTCTGTGCTCTATCGTCATATCATAGGTGAACATTTTTGGGAGAAAAGTTTTCGCCGGCTATGTCCCCTATGTATTTGACGAGTTACCAAAGATGAGACTCTATCTTGAGTTTGAGAATACATGGAGGAGACAAAGGATGAGTCTAGTCTGGTGGAAGCACCAGATCATAATGCCCAATGGTGGCCACCAGGTCTGATTCAGAACCTGCGGTCAATATCTGTGGCTTCTCCAGATGAAACCTTAAGTCCTAAATCGAAAGTTCAGCATGACTTTGGGAGTCCAGCATTTCAAATAGCATCACAGACTTTGTGGGATACTGGAAAGCTGGCTGAACCAATTCCTGATGGTTTCTACTTTGTCTATCCAGTAAGTAGGTCAAAACATTCAGATTATGCTGTAATCCCATGTTATTTCAAATTACTATAACTAACTTCTGCTTTAATTGCATATATCTTTCAAACAAGAAGCAAACATAGATAATGGAAAGTTTTGTTGCCTAGAATTGGTTTTATGCTACGTTATTTAGTCTGCTTTTGTTTCCTTTTTGTGTTGGATCACAGAAAATGTAAATGACTCGCTTTCAATTTTACTATCAAGTGATCTAACCACTTTTTGACATGTTGTTGGATCTAACACCTAGTTGTAATTCACTGCCCTTCTCCTCTCTATTATCTTTTCTGAAAACCTATTTGCAATATTGTCATGAGTAAGAAGGAAAAACCATTTTGGAAGTCTCATGTGGACTCCTCAAGTCTTGTGATATCTTGTGCATCTCAGTAATGAACTTTTCAGTGAACTACTTCTCAGCTCTTTAATTATGATTGGCATATATCTGTTGTAATTATTACTTGCAATATTCTCTTCAAAATATGCATAATTTACCTTGCTCCTTTCTGAAGTTTCCAGTCTTACTTCCTGGATTGTTTGGCAAGCATTCTACTGATTTGGATAAATACGGAATCTTTCATGTTAGCATTTTGTTGCTTAATAGACTTGCTAACTGCCTTTGAGTGGGAGTTTTCTTCCAACCACAGCCTTGAATGCACTCCTTTTAATTCGTGAATCCTTGTTTCGGTATGGAATTGTTCAAGGAGGCTTTGTGTTAGTTTACATTTTGGAACTTCCCATACTGGACATAATTCAAACTTTATTGCTCTCTTCTTCTTTTGTTTAGCATGCAAAGACCTTTTTTCAACGTTTCCAGTAAAGAAATATCTGTTAGTGGCATGATTTTCCATATCTTAACCAGTCATAACCTTCTAAAAACTAGTTATTTACATTTGTGAACCAACTTTGCGTGCATCCTTTGTGGAATATACTTATGACCTTTTTATAGTTAGCCAGCTCTGTTGCTTCATAATTCTTTGTATTTTGTAGGAAAGAAGATTTAAGGAGCTTTTCGATGCTATTCCCTCTATAGATGAGCTTCATGCTTTGGATGCGGACGGGCTGCGGCCCAATGTTATTATTGTTGATGCACGTAAAGATAAGAAGCTTTCCATGTTAAAACAGCTTGCTGTTACATTGGTGAAAGGACTGAATTCGAATCCTGCTGGCATGATAAAAAAGATAGCTGGATTGGTGTGTATATCCATCTTATTCTTCTGTTATATTCGTCATATCTTGTGCCACATTTATTTAATTCTAGCTTCGTAAAGCTTCTACTTTTACCAAAAGGTTAGCATTCTTGAATTGCCACTGAGCCTAGTTAGTGATAATTTAGGATAAGATTTCTGAATCTAAGACCATGATTTAAATCCTTTAAGGGACCGCTTAAACAAAGATTTAACATATGCATTACTTAGATGCCTCTCTGTAACTAACTTACTCAAAAGTATTGGATACCCATTACGGTGCCGTACAGTATTATGACATGACTAATCCCTGGCGAATAGTGTCCAAGAAAATCTGATCCTTGTGATACTAGATTAATGTCATCTTTGACTACTGAAGAGAATGATCTATCTCCTAAAGGTTATCTTATAATTGCCTTATTTTTTTCTTTCTCCCTTGGAACAAGATAGAGATCCTTTTAAGTTCTGAGGTTGATACTTAAATTAGTGGGAATTATGATTAGAAGTATGGAATAAGCACTTTTAAAGAGCTTAATAAGTACTCTTTTCCAGTAATGAAGATGACTTGCCAATAAAGTACATAGAACAAAACATGTGGCTTGATGAATTGTATCTTTTATAGTAGTTACTTTTTTCCGCCCCTATAGGTCTGTGATTTCTTCAAAAGACCAAAATCAGAACCTGATCATGTGAAAGGCGCACTTGAAGAAGTATCTCACGCATTGGATAATCAAGGCATCCATATGCTGGGCCACATAAGGCGTGGCTCTTGCCATTCCAGGGCTATCTTATTCAAAGTTCTTGCTGATACTGTTGGCCTGGAAAGTGTGCTTATGGTGGTAAGGTGCCATCTTCTTTCGAGATACACATTCAGTTTTTACTTCTGTCATGGTATCTGCTGCTGCTAATCTTTCTAGTTGTTTTCCATAATTGATGCTTTTAATTTTTAAATACATAAAATCTCGGAACTTTTATATTTGTGTTTGTCCTTTTTCTCCAACTCTTCTTCCAGGGTTTACCGAGAGGAGTAATGACGCGAACAGATGCATATAAGCACATGTCTGTCACAGTTGTTTTGAATTCTATAGAACTTTTGGTTGATCTTGCGCGAAATCCTGGCAAGTTGGTACCAACCTCAGCAAAGGCAGTCTTTCTCTCTCATCTTTCCGCTGGTGAGAGCGATTCTGCGGAAAATGATTCATATGATTCACCGATTGAACCAAACAGCCCTATGTGTGGGTTTCCGGATCAAACAGAAGCCGACGGGTAAGAATCGACATCCTGATTCATGTGATTTTTGCTATATAAATGAGTCCTACATATTCTACTTTAACTGAAGCTTAGGCTTAAGAACAGAACGTGCGTGGCTTGTATTATACTGTTGGTTTTAATCTTTGTGAGAGGTTCTAAAGCAATTCAAGTCTCACTGCCAAGCATTGTCTGAGAGTGGCTTCTTTGAAAATGTAAATATTTTGATTTGTCTTTCTTCAGATCCTTGTTATTTGCAGATCATTTGATTTCTCACAGAGAAAAAGTTGAAATTCTACAATAAAAAATACACTTTTTTTCTTTTCTCTTTTCCTGTGTCGCGATACTACTAAATAATGTTAGTTTTGTAAATGTAACTTTTTCGGGTAAGGCTGCTAAACAACTATTACTTCTTTTACTTCTCAGGTTACCTCATAGTGAACCAAATGTGGCAAATTCATTTTGGCAGCGTAGTCGGAAGAAAGTCATATCCGAACAAAGAACATCAAGTTCAAGGTCTTGTAACTTTTGTTAATTGAACAAACTTTTTCTCTCTCTTCAAAATGCAAGAGATGTTCATATGCAAGAGTGATCTTCAGTTTTCCAGTAAAAATGCTTATCTTGTCTCATGATCTGTGCCCCTGGTATGCCTTTAAGCTTAAGTAATATTGCTATGCTTTCATATGGTAAAAGGGAAATGAACTCGGTACTTTTTGCTAAAAAGTTCTTGTACTTTAAGTTGGTCAAACCCTGGGAGCAGCTAGAGTTAAAAAAAAATATATTACACTGGATCTCTGAAACACATCTGAATGTTACATGTGTATTTATATCTTTAACCTCGACAGGAGAGTGCTATAAATGAGGAATTTTTAGATAGTTTTCTTCTGAAAAAACGTGATACATGCCTATTACCCAACTTCAATCTTATCTTGCATCCTAAACTTTTTCTAACTGATTTTCTCATTTGCTATCTCTCTTATTATATTCATAAGCTAACGCTGCAGTACTTTTCATCCATGGAAGTTGCTAAACCTTTATTCACTATGTTTTTCTTTCTGTACTGTAGAAACTTTTTTCTTTTTTCTTTTTCCCCTTTTGGACCACTGTGGTTTCCAATTTACCATTATTAGACATTATTCTTAACAAACATTTATATTTTATTGGCTTTTTCTTTTGGTCCTTAAATGTTCCAGTCCTGAGCATCCTTTCTTTCGTGGACCTGGGAGATCTTTGCTTGGAGGTCATAGGCATTCGTTCCAGGAATTTGACAATGATAATAATGCATCAAGGTTTGGGTTCCTACTTTCTGGTAGTTTTCAACATTTCTAATGTCTTGCCAATGTAACCAATAAAGCCATTTTGCATTTTTTTCTATAATAATGCATATCTTTTATTGCTCTGTAATATACTACTTTTTCAAATTTTTTACCCATTAAGAATTTAAGGTGTCTATAAGTAAGTCATTTTCATTGATTATATTGTTATGATCTTTGTGAATAGAATTGAGTTATTTCCTAAGATGTGCTCTAGAACATCAAAAGTACAGTTTAAAGTGGAAAAGAACTATCACCATCTTGGACATGAACTTGAAATCATTGACATATATGATTGGACACTTGCTTCGCTATCTTGCTGAATCTCACTAGTATTGATATTATAGACTTAAATCATGGTAAGGATCTTGGTTTCCATACTTCTGGAAAAAGTTAAGATTTATCTTGTCAGTAGAACCCTTATTATCTTTTCCATGATTTATCTTGTCAGTAGAACCCTTATTTATCTTTTCCATCAACATTTACGACAAGTATCTCTTATCTCAGACTTCCACTTTGACTTCTAACCCACACTTTATTAATTTGCACTGTCAAGAAAGAATCTTCTGTTTCTTGGGTTGCTTTTCCCTGCCAACCTTTCCTCCACTTCCTTTCTTTTGTCCCCTGTAGTTACAGGAATATGTTTCATAATGCTATTTTTTGCCTCTCATGCTCTTAACTCCGTAACTGAAGGTCTGTTGGTGCATCTCCAGTAGAAGCTCGTATGAGAAGACGGCGCTGTGTGAGCTTGGTTCCTGAGATTGGTGATGATATCGTAAGGTGGTTCTCTCCTCTTTGTTTTTACTAAATACTTCATGTTCTTAGTTATAACATATTGATCTCTGTGATTGTGTCTTAAAACCTTTCGATGGGCTTGAGAAGATTGTATTATAGTTTAACAGTGTACAGAGGTTGCACCCGGTTCTTTTTTTCCAATGAATCAATGCCATTGACGATAGAATGCTTAAACTATTAATAATTGGAAGCCAGTGAACCTGAAACTACCGTTGATATGATTGGTTGTAAAGTCACATGACTTATCCTTATTTTTGCAAAATTTGATGTGAACTTCTAACGGTAGCTGATTGAGTGATGTTCATGAAGAATATTAGATCCAAAATGCTTGTATTATGCTTGGATAAAGAGAGAGAGAATAATAGCAGACATGAATTGATTAGGCTGGGACAAAATGAGAAGTTAATTAGTGTCTTGGCACTATGAGGCTTTTTAGGGTTTCAAAAGTTCTTACATATATACTTTGGAGTTCCAGTTAAAATCAAAATCAGCTTTCTCTCATATTCCTAGAACTTGTTGAAAATCCATGTTGATAATTCAGCAATAAAGTTGATGATAAATAAAACTAAACTTGAGAAGATGAATAAGTTTTATATAGTTGATACTTCCACGATTCACGTTGGTTGCTACTCTAAAGCAACATCCGTAGAACAAAGCTTCCGAATTTTGTAAATGTTTTTCTCCAATGTGGAGCTTGGGGGCCAATAAATCAGTTATCACCAGGCTTCAAGATTTTATTTTTCTATGCACGCCTAAGCTACCTCTTTGTCTCCCTTTCTGATCATTTCTATGCATCTTGTTCTGCGGATATTTGTGTGTGGATAGATCTTATTTCTCTTCATAAGTGCTTGTCCTTTTAGTGATTCACATGAATTATATTCTTTAGTTCTGGTTAAAAATCTCTTCAGTTTGGGTTGTGGAAGTATCTTCTACGGGTTAATACATCTGTAATTGTGGGCTTTTGTTTTTCTAAGTACACAATTCCGGGAGAAGTATGTTCACATTGTTATGAAAATTTAATATAGGGCTGTTCGAGAAATAAATGAAACTCTCAAGAGAAATCGTCTTGCTGAGGAACAGCCAAATTCAGCTCTTAGTTGTTCTGCAAGTGAACAAGATGACTCCTCAGACTTCCAAGAAAGTGTATGCTATTCTCTTTGCTTCTTCTTTTGTACCACTGAAATGTAATTCACTCAATAGTTCATTGGTGACGGAAGAGTAAATAAAGACTTTATTGCAGGGACCAAGTTTTCCATATTAATTACAAGATTTATTATTATGTGCCAAAATCTACCCGTGTCTCCTTTACTTATCAAAACAGTTTATCGTGCATTCAGTATTATTATAGTAATTAAGAATATATTAGAATGTAGGCCGCACTGAGGTTCCAATATTTTGTTTGCATGCAAACTGTTACTAATTATGGTTTTCCAAATTACATCAGAATACTATTTTTTTTTTTTTTTTGCTAATCAAAGTTTTGTTATATGATCAGGCTCTGTTGATTTATTAAGCTTGCCTTTTTTCCTTTTTTTGTTTTATGTTTATTTTTTTCCCTTCTATAAAACTATCATCACTTCTACCTATAATCGATTTACAGCTTTTTGCATGGATATTACGTGTCTGGTACTTGTATCTCTATAGTTAGGTGGATTTATTGTACTATATTGTTTTCCTTTCTCCAGGTGTCGAGGCTCAGTCCAGATGCCTCTGTTGGAATATACGGTCAAAAAACCTTGACGTATAATCTTCCCTTAAAACAAATGCACTCTCACAAGGCAATCTCATTGCCTTCATCTCCTCACCGGTTTGCCAACAAAGCTTCTCTCAGGAGTGATGCAACAGAAGATTTTGCAAGTCCTGATATGATGACAACATTCAATCAAGTGCTTGAATCATCGAAGTTTGTAGACACACCATTGTTACCCTTTGAAGAGTGGAATATTGATTTTTCTGAGATAACCATCGGAAGTCGAGTAGGAATTGGTACGTTTTCTGGCTTTTGTCTATAATGAAGCTCGAATTGAGAATTTCTTTTTTGTTGTGTACATGGTTAAATATTTTCTATTCTTTTTATATTACAAAGAATGGTATAGCCTTGCTTTAGATTATTACAGGCTGGTCCCACTTCGAGTTGCCAGAATTTGTGCTTTTATCCCCTTTCTCTCTGATTTTATATGTTATAAATGGGTTTATGGATTTAGTTTTGAATGGGAAATTCCGCAAATAAAGATTTTTTTACCACTGTACACCAATGAGAGAAGTAATATTTGTTTCCTTACCAGATCTGTATCCTATACGGCTATACCATCCGATGTGCTTCCAAGTTTATATTTCTCTCTGTCTAACTTCCATTATTGGTCACATTTACTGCTTATATACGCACTTCTGAATCAGAGTTTCATTTTGTATTCAAATTGTATCTGAGTCGTCGTATGTTGCAACTCGAAGTCTTTTTGCAAATTGCGGTGATCTGTTTGGCGATTCTGCTGGCATTCAATGTATCATGTATTTTGGATTGTTAAGGTCTTATTTGTCACACTTAAGCAAAATTATTGTCAACCAACCAATCTACTTGAATAATTTTGAGTAAAGATTCTGCTGTCAAAAGGAACAGCACGATTGACATTATTTACATCTCCCATCTCTGTCGAATATCATTGGCTCCTTTTCCTTTACTTTAGGATTCTTTGGGGAAGTTTTCCGTGGCTTCTGGAATGGAGTAGAGGTCGGGATTAAAGTTTTTCTAGAACAAGATCCAACTGTCGAGAATATTGAAGATTTTTGCAATGAAATATCTATCTTGAGGTAACATATAGTTGGCCCTCTGGTCTTTAGCTTGTTATGGAAATTTTCAATTGGTCAATCATCATTGGTTACCTGATCATTCTTCCTATTTCTTTTCTTCCCTTTCCAGCCGCATTCGCCACCCAAATGGTAATTTCCCACTAAAATCTTCTAAGTAATTACTACTATTTATAGTGTTTTCCATTTCTGTTCGGTAAGTTGTATGGTAGCTAAAGCACATATACTGCTTTTTCGTACAGTTATACTATTTCTTGGTGCTTGTACAAAGCCTCCACGCCTCTCCCTAGTTACGGAATACATGGAGATGGGATCACTTTATTACTTAATCCATGCAAGTGGGATGAAAAAGAAGCTTAGCTGGCATAAGAGACTCAAAATGCTTTGTGATATATGCAGGTGCTAACCGAATTTCAATATTTAATGCTCTTTAGCTAGCGCTTAGCCGCTTACAACTCTTTGCCCATCTGAATTACATGTTGTCAAAGCAATTAAAAAGACTAATAGAAAAATCTGAATGACTCGTGTTTCTTTGCATACATTCTGGTGAGCGTTATCTATAATTTTCTATCTTGAGTATAATCTTGAATTTGGGTTTTGTGAAAAGATGTAACCTCATTTTCCTGGTGTAAGATTGGTTCGGGCTTTTCTCGAAAAACCCATTAAACTTTGTAAATAGGTTGAACCCGGAAGATAGTTTTTTGTGATTTACTGTAATCAACATTCTTTACTCTGTGTTGCATGCTAATATTGGGACTGGATTGCTGGCTCAATACTTTTAGGGGATTAATAAGCATCCATCGGATGAACATTGTACATCGTGATCTGAAAAGTGCGAATTGCCTTGTGAACAAGCATTGGACAGTTAAGATATGCGATTTTGGGCTTTCCCGGAGACTGACTACCAGGCCCATGAAAGATTCTTCTTCAGCTGGAACGCCCGAATGGATGGCACCAGAGCTTATTCGCAATGAGCCCTTCACAGAGAAATGCGACATTTTCAGCCTAGGTGTTATAATGTGGGAGCTCTGCACTCTCAAAAGACCATGGGAAGGCATACCATCAGTACAAGTAAGCTTCAATCTAGAGCTGCAACAAATTTTGCACTCGATTAAATGAAAGTTGTCTAAAGACTCTCTCTCTCTCTCTCTCAACAAGTAGGTAGTATATGCTGTTGGACATGACGGGCAGACACTCGAAATCCCAGAAGGTCCCCTGGGCAAGCTAATAGCAGGTATGCCTGAAAGATGAGGTTCTATATGTGACTTATAATTGTTGTTTCCTTTTTGAGAATACCAAGTTGGGTTATTTCATATGATGTTTTGGGCAGATTGTTGGGCGGAACCAGATGAACGACCAAGCTGTCAGGAGGTTCTCTCACGCCTGCAAGAATGCGAAAATCAGTTGTGCTGACTATGATTTCTTTTCGATTTCTCGAAAATACATAATAATTACCCCTTGAGTTACAGATGAGAATCAATAATTACAAAATCTGGGCAGGTAAATTTTGAAAGATTTTTGTAGGAGAGAACTGCTACTTGATCATCAGTTTTGAGGCCAGAGTACAGATTATGATCAGAAGATGAAGTTTTAGGGGATGAAGTTTGGCAGAACTTTTTATTCTGCAAGACCATGGAATATATTCGATATTTGGGATATACAAAATGCACTACAGGAGAGAAAAGCCTAATTAAAAGAGAAGAAAAGAAAAAAAAAAAAAAAAAAGGCCTCCGCCCGACACAAAATTTGATCTGGAGTATTTAGTATCAAATTTGAATATTATATTATGTACATATTGGCTCTAACGCTCTCTGCAAAACTTTCTTATTTACTACAAACTTCCTGCTAACCGGAGTATAGGGTTGGCAGAGGAATCCGTTTCCCATGAAAGTAGCAGGATTTTTTTGTCTCCATCTTCATAGGAATCTGTCCCGTTTAGTATTTATAATTTTGATTCTATTAATAGAATTAAAAATAATGAAATTTAGAAATCATTAACAAACTCAAATTTTACAATGACAACTAAAATATATTAGATATTGAGCTTTTTAATAATACAATAATTGAAATTTAATCAAAATATACATGTAAATCCATGAGGAAAGAGGCAAGGAGTATGTTCTCCGTTCCTGTGTCTTTGCCAAAGGGGGAACTTTCCTTCCTGACAGAAACCAAAGTTTCTGTGCCTCGTTCAAGCAGACCCCGTTGGCGTTGAGAATGATAATTCTCCGACCCATTGCCAAGCCTACTAGAGTGGACACAAATAGCCAATCCCTTTGAAGCAGTGTACGCTTTCCGGTCCATGAGAAAAGCATTATACATTTAAAGAAGGGAAACATGACTTATCTGTGTCTAGTTCCTTTTAGACCATCTCCAGTTTTCTAGTGCATCTCCAATTTGTTGAGCAGGGACGAAACCATGAATTATAGTTTGGGGGAGGCGAGATTCAGTGCCGGAGGTAGGAATTACGGCCAGGGGGGCCCAATGGCGGGGGCTGCCCCCGAAAAAAATTTTTTGGGCTTGTTTTGGAGGAGGGGGACGGGATTTTAAAATTTCTGGGAATGGCGAAATTCAAA
>JAUEKW010000008.1:133902-146605 GCA_032274785.1 Ajuga reptans
TTGATTGCCGATTTGGCTTTGGCGGAATTCTTCCGTGGCTTTTCTGGTTCGTGTGTGCTACTGCTTTGCCTCTAACATTTTGTGAGTGTATAACTCCGAAATTTACTTCATTAAGGTTGCATCTCTACATATCTTCATCAAAATTTTCTTTTTCTGTATCTTCTTGCTTTCTAATTTATTTGTGTCAATGACCAGAACATTTATATCAGAAAGGTTGGATCTAAACATATCTTCATCGATGTTTAGTTGGCTGGTACTTCAGGTGTAAATGCAATAGCACTAAGGTTACATTTGGATGGAGGGATTTGGCCATGGGTATGAGGGATGAATTTGATATCCACAATCTAATTCATTCAACTTGTTTGACAAAAAATTTAAATGAACAGATTTTAGATCCCTTCTAAATCTCTAGTTCACTTTTAGTGGATTTGAAATCTTTCACGTAACTTAGTCATTTGAAATCCTTCCCGCAACCTCGTCATTCGAAATCCATCCACATTCTCTCATATATATATAACCCCACACACACTTTGCAACACATACTACACACACTTCACACACTCACATACACACTACACATACACACTACACACACACTTCACATATACACTACACACACACTTCACATACTACACGCACTTCACACACACACTACACACACACTACACACACACTTCACACACTACACACTTCACATGCAGACCACACACACAACTTCACACATACACTTCAGATAATTCAGACACTATACACACACAAAACACACTTCAAACGCGCACATACACACACATTGCGCACACACACATTGCGCATACACACTTTGCACACACATATAGTTCACACTTCACACAGACACAACACACACTTCACGTGCACACACTCACACACACTCTTCACGGGCACACACTTCGCACACTTTAGGCGCACACCTACACACACTATACACACTTCACACAGACACTACACGCTCTTTGCAGACACACTTCACACAATAAACTACACACTTCACACAACACTACATACACACTTCATGCGCGCGCGCACACCCACACTTTTCGCGCTCACACAGACCTACACACACAACACACATACACATACACTTCACACACAATACACACTACACACAACACACCTACACACTTTACACACGCACACTTCACACGCTACACACACACACACTACACACCACCTACACACACTACACACCACCTACACACATACACTCCACACACTACACACATACAACACACACTACACACACAACACACACTTTCATTATCATCCTCTTTTTAAAGACAATGAAAGAAAAGTTCAAACAATTCAAATCCACTCATTAGAATTCAAACATCCACACAAGGGATTTGTAATGAGTAGATTTCCAAATACAAAGGATTCTAAATCAATTCGTTTGAATCACCTCAGTTTCCAAGTCCCTCCAGCCTCCATACAAACCCAACCTAAGGGTCTTCCTCGAAGGCTTTCAATATGATAAATCATAATTCATACATGAAGAGGAACTAAGATATTAAATTATCAATAGTTTGTTGCTACGATGAAAATTTAGGCCCTTAACCGAAGTAGTGAACTGCAGATGGTTGTATAGAGCACTGTTAATATTGAAGGCGTGCCTTGAAGACTTTTAATATGTTAAAGCATACACAAGGAGGACCAACATGTTAAACTATCAATAGTTTGCTGCTAATATGAATATATAGGCCATTAACTGAAATAGTAAACTGCAGATAGTGGTACAGTGTGCTGTGAGAACTTACCAAATCGGCTATTTCTAAAAAAAGGCGCTGGTTTAATAAATGCAATTTTGTGGATGGTAGATGAATTGTGTTTTCTGCACCGGCCATATGACATTTATGAAATTTTTACATTTGTATTGTTCTTTCCTCTTCGATTGCTCCTACCGCTGGTGCTTACATATATATACTGAACCAGTCTGGAAACTGGTACTTGGAGTTAATATGGATTCTACTTTGCAGCATGCATATCGTGATGGTCGTCTGGAGGAAGTGGCTCTTCGTCATCTTGGGGCTGAAGATGGAAATATAGTCATTGCTAAAAATATCAGGTTACCTCTATTTCTTTTCCTTCTTATTTCCTTGGCATTGGTCGACCTGCTATTTTTTCTTATAGTTTTCCCCTTTTTTCCTATTCGTTCACATTTTATATGCTAATGCTCATACTTTCAGGCTCTCCGAGTTTCTCAGTAATTTGCAGATAAGGTGATTGACGTGTTAACAGACTAAGGTGTGTGCTTGTATTTTTCATTTTTTTTTGTTTTTTGCTGATTTACGCATCTCGATGGTTTAAGAAATTTTATTTACGGATAGGGGTAAGTTACAAAACTGACCATTATTTACTAAAGAAACCCTATTATTTACTAAAGAAAATCCCCCCCCCCCCCCCAACCTGAAGTTGTCATTTTTGTAATTATCCCTATGAATAATTATTGATCCTGGTTTATTGACCAATGGATATCAGCTTGAAGCTAAATTTGATCTTTTTTAGTGCATCTAATCCCTTCCCCCTGCTGTGATTTTTCATCTTTAGTGAATGACTTCTGCAAAACTAATGGTTAGTCATTTATTTCAATTACCATTTTCTAATTTAAAATGAAATGTCATGTAAATTGCAGGCTCTTTCTTAATTAATGCATGAACTTGTACAAGCCAAAACTCTTGGTTATTGGCGCACATCCAGTTATATAATTCAAATATTGATGGAACGAGTCTTTTATCATAAGGTGAATATCTTTTTACATCCTTAGCAATGTATTAATTCATTAATTGATATGGGTCCTTTATTATTATTATTTTTTTTTCTTGCTCTGTCTAGTTCTATTGCTTGGCTATTCTGGAGATTTTTATTTTATTTTGGAATGTATGTTGGTTATGTGATCGGGAAATATGTAGAAAATGGAATTGGTTTGGACTCTCTGTTGGAAAAGATATGGTGACATTTCTAGAAGAATTTTTTTTACCTGTAGATTTCTCACCAATCTTTTCTCTTTGCGCTTTGGCGGAAACAATTGCAATTGTAGTTGTCCTGTTTTTTGTTGTAGTTAGAGGGGATAAAAATGTTAGTATTAGCTTTTGATGCTATGGGACAATACCTAAAAAATAAGTAATTGAATATGTTTTTGTCTATCATTCTGTAGATAGATCGTGGTATAATATTATTGAAACTCAGCATATTGATTCTTTTCCATATGTAATATACAGAGTGAGTAATTTTTAAGTTTTTGTCCTCGGGATCCATAAATTGTCAACGCCTCATTGTACGAGAGAATATTGTTGATATTGCAGAAAGTGGTACGCAGATGAAACAATATTTTTGTTACTATAATATTTGCATACCTGATTGTCATGTTTTGATTTGAAAAGATATTAAATATTTCTTCTTAATGTTTATTCAAATAATGATTCACAATTTTTCCTTACTGAAACTCGTGATGGTAAAATGAGTTTTCTGACCCGTTCATAATAGATAAAGAAAAAACTTGTTGTTTTGTCCCTTCCAAGTATTGGTTGAATGAGAAAAGGGCGGGAATACAATTGGCCAGCTAGATCACCGCGTGTTTGTTGATAAAATTTGTTTTTTGCTTATCTTGGAAAAGGATTATATATCATTATGAAAGAGATGGTAGTGATTCTCTTGTATGAATACCTGTATTCATCTCTGAAGCTATACTTACATGGAGAAACAACATTGTAAAAATCCCTTTACAGAAGTAGAACCAACTTCTATGCAGAAAAAAAGGCTAATTTATCATGCTTTCTGATGCTAACAGACACTCTTCTTCCTTGTTAACAGATATAATAATCCTCCCCTTCAATTCAACACCGGATTCAAGAATTGAGGCATGTCATTCATGTACCAAATTTTGATTTTATCCAAGACTCGGCATGACCTCTACATCGATATATTTTGTGTTAGTAGTTTGTGTTGTATGGTTATTAACTTTGCCATATGATTATGGGTGTCACAAATGATTAATGCCAGGGGAACGGCTCTGCAACATCGCCGGTCTATAGACACGCGTGAAAATGAAATTCGTATTTGTCACTACAGTGTGAGTGCTAAATTCACAGGTAAAATGGTGCCCATGTTGCATGTCCGATTTGGATTATTTTTTGTGCCGGGCGTGAGTTAAAAAATAAAATAAAAAATCATATGCCTCAGACTTCTGTACTCTCACTGTAGATTAAGTGGTGGGTACTTGATTTATGCTTGAGTTTGATCGTTAACTGGAATGATATGTTTTGTACTTTTGATACTTTGTTGTGAGTGAGGGTTTCTGGTTTGGAGAATAATATTTGTGGTGGTTCTGCTATTTTTTTCATGTTGTAGTCTTTGATTTATGTGATAATGATCAATTAACTTATTAAATTGATTAAATTGAATTTATCAGAAGAAATCTATTTCATCTTCACCAAATACTGGGCTTGTTTGTTTATATTTTCAAATGAATCTTTTCCACTTTTCACTATTCTAAACATATAAATTATGTTTGTTTTTACAATTTTCACTCATATATTTTTTTAAATTAATCATTACATTTAAATTAAATATTTAACTTATGTCCCATCACTGCTATTCATTTAATATAATACAATATATTTCAATCATAATTATTTGATGTGACTTATAATTATCAATTCATCTAATATAATAACATAAATTTTAATCAACATCATTTAATGGGTCCACTATTTACTACTATTCTAATTAAACATTTATATTTAAACATAATATTCATAAATATATCACATCTATCAAAAATTAAATCACATTCATCAAATCATATCAAATAAAATCTCATACACAACGCTAGAAATATTGAAAACTGAAAATTGAAATTGAAAACATAACCAAACCTCCCCATAAAATCGGAGTCTGCAATCATCAAATAAGAAGTCGACATGAAAGCGAGATTGTTGTTTATGTATATGGTTCTGTTTTTCCGATTAATGCTCTAGAAATTAGATTCTACTTTCAGAATTGGTTTTGTATGTGTATATCCAATGCTGAAATTGTATATATTAAATGAACACTTAAGGGGTCGTTTGGTACGGGGAGTGGTGGTGGGTAATGAGAGTAAAATATGATCCGTTCCTATTTTTATGCTTAGTACAACGTGAATGAGAATCAAAGTAAGTTAATCATTACCCTCGTTTGATTAACTACTCAAATTTGTACCCATTATCACTATCATTCCTAATCTTGAACCAAGCGACCGCTAGAAGTATTTAATTAGGTTTTTTAGTTTGATTTCAGTACGGATTATTGTCATGTCAAGGCTATTAAGCGAAATGCTTATTAAAATTTATAAATTCTTAGTATGATTTTATTTATTAATTGATTCAACTTATTCAAGTATATAAAGAATTAGATATTTCAATCTTATTATTTTCATTAACAAAAAAGAGATGACTTTTGAAAAAAAATTGTGACAAAAATGTCTTGAAACATTACTTCATTACTAACGTATCTTTTCCGTTTCCCAATTGACTTGATTCATAAGTCTATATGTCTTGCTCTGACTTTTGTTATCATTTTTTTCTTTGAGTTTAATGCATATTTATCGTTGAAAAGAAATTGAAGAAAAAGCAACAAATTAATAGTATGAAGTGTTTATTGCATCAAAATGTAAAAATAGTATGTATATGTTTGTTACATGTATAACCAACTAATATGGGAAGAAAAGAAAACAATTTCACTCATTCCTACAATCCAAGCATAGAATGCATGAAGTACAACCACCGGCGCTGTCAGGGGAAGGTGCCGGAGCCGGAGCCAGAGCCATGATTGCCACAACCATCACAATTACTACTTGCTTCAAACTTGACATTGCTGATAAATCAATGAGAGAGATTTTGATGTATGAGAGGGCAAATATGAGGGGGTATATAATAAACGTGTAAGGAGTTTATTTCTTTAACTCACTGGTAACCTAACTCAGTTCGCACTTCACGCTCCACGCAGGTGGTCATTTCATTTTTTTTAATTACATTTTCAAGGAAATGATAACTTGAGAAATCCATTCAAGAAAATTACTTTTACGTGATGTGGGATTTGGCCGACGACGGAAAATATTTAGACACATATATGTGTGTGCATGCGTGCGTGTACATATATTTATATGTCACATATGTATATTTGTATATGTATAGTGACATAGAGAGTAGTGTGTATATGTGCAATTGTGTGCTTATATAATATGAGGATGAATTGAACATTATTATGTTGTAGAAAAGATTTCAAATCTATATAAAATTAACTAATAAAACTTTAAAGGCGAATTTAAAATCAATCGATTTGAGTTTTCAGCTAAACAAATTAAATGAATTGGATCGTAAATTTTAAATCCATCCCCTAAATCTATTATCAAATACTCTCATACTCTTGATTCTTGAACTAATTAATGTGAAAAATGATACTGGGTAGAAGAGTTGTCAAGTGTCCTTTGATCATACCGAACAATTTCTAGAACACCTACGAAGAAGCCTTTTTAAACTGGTGTTTGGGACTGATGTTGTGATACATGTAGAAGTTGGTGAACCCTCATACAGGGTACTGAACTATGATGAACGAGGCACAAGGAGAGTCTAAGGGTCGAACTGGACTTGCTGGAGGACAAGAGATTGGCTGCCGAAAGTAAAAATGTTACATACAAACGACCGTTGGAAATTTTTTGGATGCTTTTTTTTTAATTGAGTGAAAATTTGAGATCCGTTTAGATCGAATCGACCTTTTATACATAAAAAAATCCATGTATATGAGATAAATAAGTCATATTCGAATTTAGGGTCTGGCCCTGACCCGATCCTAAATTGTCAGGGCTAGGATCTGGCCCTGAATTTTTAAGGTCCTTATAATAAAGGGTCAGGACTTTTGGGGCTTAGATCGGGTAGAATCGGGCTGGTCCTTATCACATGTCTAAGTAGAGGTAGTATAGAATCAACCGTTTTTTCAGATAGGTTTCCTGTCTACTTAGGGTTCCTCTGTGTTTTCTCTGAGAGGAATTGTTTGTGTTATTTTCCGCTGGATTTCCTACTCCAAAGTGTGCCACATATTAAGAAGTTATGTGTTGTTTTGAGAGGAGTTTCTTATGTGTTTCATTTCATCATAATATAATTTGCTTCTTTTCTCTCGCAATTGGGAATTAGGGTTTATAGAATTCTTCCACTAGTTGAGATCTCTAAATTCGCAGTCGCAGACTTCCCAACTCCACTCTCTCTGTAATCCGGCCTTCCCAACTCCATTCTCTCTCTAATCCGCCCAAAAATGGCGATTTCGCAGGAGCCCCACCCGAGCCCCTCTCAGTTAATGGGCACAAAAACATCCACAACGATTTCGCAGGAGCTCTACCCGAGCGAGGAGGATTATTTGTACGAGGAAGAGGTTTTACGAAATCCAAACAATTTGAAGCTCTGGTGGCGATATTTGATTGCTCGGAGCGATGCTCCATTCAAGAAGCGGGCAATTATTTACGAGCGTGCCCTCAAAGCTCTGCCCGGAAGCTACAAGCTGTGGCACGCTTATCTCCGTGAACGTCTCGAGATTGTGAGGAATCTACCGATTACTCACTCTCAGTACCAAACCCTAAACAACACTTTCGAGCGAGCCCTCGCTACGATGCACAAGATGCCGCGCATTTGGATCATGTACCTGCAGTCACTGACTCAGCAGAAGCTAATTACCAAGACGCGTCGCACTTTTGATCGTGCATTGTGTGCGCTTCCGGTTACTCAGCACGACCGAATCTGGGAGTATTATTTGGTTTTCGTGTCACAGAAGGGTGTTCCGATAGAGACCTCATTGAGAGTGTATAGGAGGTACTTGAAGTATGACCCAAGTCATATTGAGGATTTTATTGAGTTCTTGATTAATTCTGAGCTGTGGCAGGAGGCAGCGGAGAGGCTAGCAGGGGTTTTGAATGATGATCGGTTTTACTCGATAAAGGGGAAGACGAAGCATAGATTGTGGTTGGAATTGTGTGATTTGTTGACCCAGAATGCCAGTGAGATATCGGGAATGAATGTGGATGCGATAATTAGAGGAGGGATTCGTAAGTTCACGGATGAGGTTGGGAGGTTGTGGACATCTTTGGCAGATTATTACATAAGGAGGGGTTTGCTTGAGAAAGCTAGGGATATTTTTGAGGAAGGGATGACAACAGTAATTACAGTGAGGGATTTCAGTGTCATATTTGATGCGTATTCGCAGTTTGAGGAGAGTATGCTGTCTATCAAGATGGAGAGTATGGATGATAGTGATGAAGATGATAACGAGGGGGATGGAGACGAGCCAGAGGAAGAGGAAGAGGTGGATGATAGATTGGAAATTGAAAAGTTGAGGAAGAGGATCGAAAAGTTTTGGTTGAAGGATGACAAGGATGTGGATTTGAGGTTGGCTAGGTTGGAGTATCTGATGGATAGGAGGCCAGAGTTGGCTAACAGTGTGCTTTTGAGGCAGAATCCTCACAATGTGGAACAGTGGCATCGGAGAGTTAAGCTGTTTGAGGGGAATCCCACAAAACAAATTCTGACGTACACAGAAGCTGTGAGGACAGTGGACCCAATGAAAGCCGTGGGGAAACCTCATACACTGTGGGTCTCATTTGCTAAGTTGTATGAGAGCCATAAAGATGTTTCAAATGCCCGTGTGATTTTTGACAAGGCAGTGCAGGTTAATTATAAGACTGTGGACCATCTAGCCAGTATTTGGTGTGAATGGGCAGAGATGGAGCTCAGGCACAAGAACTTTAATGGTGCACTGGAACTGATGCGTCGTGCTACTGCAGAGCCTTCAGCCGAGGTCAAGAGGAGAGGTATATGCCCATTCCTTAAAGTATTTGTTGCTTTTCTTTTTGCTTATATTATTATGGCTTTGATTTCTTTTATTCCAGTGATGGAGAAACTTTTGTCTAGTGTATTAGAGATTTGATATGGTTATATGAACATTCTGGACTGATCTTTCCTTCTTTGCCAAACTTTTAAGTGAAACCACAATGTGTACCTCCAGTTAAGTGAATATGCATGTATCTCTTTTGAGCGCTAGAGAGAGAGTTACATTTTCAAATAAAACTGACTGAGGTGAACTAGAATAGCTCCTTACCATGATTAAATAGGTCTTTTGTATTGCTGATATGCATCTTTTGCAATGTATATCTATTTGTGTTATTAATCTTCGCTTGTGGGCATAAAAAATATTAACGTTCCAATATTCTTTTGGACAAATTTTTAATTTTGTTGAGTTAATCATGATTTGGTTTTAATGTCTTACCTGCAACAAGTTTTCATCCTCAGCAGTATTTCTAGTTCTTTATCGTTGGACTTCAAATTACTTTTATATTAATGACCTAATGTTCTAAGCCAGTCTTGATTTTTCACTTTTAGTTAATTTTGCATGAGGCAAACTGAGTCTAGTAGTTTCCTGCCACAAAACTGGGACTAACCACTTCCTTTGCTGAATGAATCTAAAGAGGATTTCAGTGTATACTGCATAAACTTGTAAGTTGTTTCAAGTTGCTTTATTAAAAACACAAGATAATGTTATGCTAGCCAAAATACTAACTTGTGTAGGAAACAATCTAAGGAAAATCTCTCCCCTAGGGCCAAAGTCAAACATGCTGTTCTCATAGACTTTTTAAGCAGGCCATGTGCTGGTCACGTTTCCTCTCTAGACCCATTTGCTTGAGTTTCTTACTTTTGCATCTGGCACCTTCACGTTTTATTTGACATAATATTTGTTACCTGATGCATGTGCATGTCAATAAGCAGCATATATGGATAGTGAGGAAGGGTGTTATGAAATTCTTATTCTAAAAGCTGGAGTGTGAATGTTTGTTTTCATGTACTATGAGTTAATTAAACTTGTCAAGCGATCTAATCAATAACCTCTCTTCTGATTTATTGATATTGTTGAACGTTGATGTTGACTGCTTATCCTTCTGTAGTGGCTGCTGATGGCAATGAACCTGTGCAAATGAAGCTTCATAAATCCCTTAGGCTCTGGACGTTTTATGTCGATTTGGAGGAAAGCCTGGGCAGCTTGGAGTCAACACGTGCAGTTTATGAAAGAATATTGGATTTGAGAATAGCAACTCCCCAAATCATAATAAACTATGCTATGCTTTTAGAAGTAAGTAGGACTACTTCTTATGTTTCACCCTTGTTTCTCCAAATTTGGCTAGACTGACAAATGACTCCTCTTCTTTATTTTTCCAGGATAACAAGTACTTTGAAGATTCTTTCAAAGTTTATGAGAGGGGTGTGAAGATATTCAAATACCCACATGTGAAAGATATCTGGGTTACTTATCTTTCAAAGTTTGTTAAGAGATATGGGAAGTCAAAGCTGGAACGAGCACGAGAATTATTTGAAAATGCCGTTAAAGTGGTATGTTAGCTTTGCATGCTTTATATTTCTATGCTCTAGATTGGAGGTGTATAGGAAAAAAAATTTCCTGCTCTTATCCAGCTAAATATTCAATTTACAGGCACTTGTGGTTGCTTTTTCTCCTTATTATTATTGTTATTGATTATCTTATGTGTCTGATAGTATATTGACCGCCATGCTGAATTTTATTCATGAAGTGCGTCCCATCTCTTTTAGTTTGATGGCAAACATGGAGAATGGGTTATGTGTCTTATGACCACTACAAGAATCGACTTACTAGAAGGAGAATCTTTTCCAGAAATTGTTGTAGTTCATTAAGTTGACACCTAGTAGAAGTTTCGAGGTTAATGGAAACTGATTGTGGCAGGAGAGATTGTGTTAGATACTCCATTTTGTCTGATAGACGCTCAAGAAGGTGCTGGATTGACTTATCATTCAGTGCACTTGGACTTTGCTGCTATTTTCCTTACTGCTCTTATTGAAATGTGCATCTATGTTAAGACCTAACATTCATTATCAGGAGCAATACTTTGAAATGCAAAAAAAATGATGTTTTTTTGTTTGGTCTATCTATTTATATTTGCAAACGTAATTATGTTTTCGTCTGGTCTCTCTATTTACATGCTGGAACACCAATATCCATAATCCTGATCATTACATATCAGGCCTCCCTATGTGCAATCAGCCACCCGTACATTGTCTTGTAATTTATACTTTCTCCAAGATGCTAACTTAGTATTGTTTCTTTTCTTCGATTAGGCCCCTGCAGAAGCTGTGAAACCGCTGTTTCTTCAGTATGCCAAGCTAGAGGAAGACTATGGCCTGGCGAAAAGAGCAATGGAGGTGTATGATAAGGCAACGAAGGGCGTCCCAGCCAATGAGAAATTGGGCATGTACGAAATATATATTGCCCGGGCAGCTGAAATATTTGGTGTACCCAAAACCAGACAGATCTATGAGCAGGCAATTGAGTCTGGTCTTCCAGATAAGGATGTTAAGGTCATGTGCTTGAAGTATGCCGAACTCGAGAAGAGCCTTGGTGAAATCGATCGAAGTCGCGCATTATACAAGCATGCTTCACAGTTTGCTGACCCAAGATCTGATCCTGATTTCTGGAACAAGTGGCATGAGTTTGAGGTGCAGCACGGAAACGAAGACACCTTCCGAGAGATGCTCCGAATTAAAAGAAGTGTTTCTGCTAGTTATAGCCAGGTATTCATTTTGCTTCTTACTTTGCTCAAAAGAAATAGCATCTTGCATGTTCTTGCTTTGTAGTAAAATTCCTAACCGATTCTTTTTTTTTTTCCCCTCACCAGACCCACTTTATCCTCCCGGAGTACTTGATGCAAAAAGATCAGATGCAGACTCTTGAGGAAGCCAAAGATGTTCTCAAGAAAGCCGGTGTGGCTGAGGATGAAATGGCCGCCCTCGAGAAGCAACTGCTTCCCACAGTCACGGACACCACAGCAAAAGACACAGGTAGACGACTAGGATTCGTGAGCGCTGGGGTGCAGGAGAACGGAGGGGAGGCGAGAGCAAACAGGGAGGATATCGAGCTTCCGGAAGAGAGCGAATCTGAAGATGACGAGGACAAGGTTGAGATAGCGCAGAAAGAAGTACCAGCAGCTGTGTTTGGAGGTTTGGTTCGGAAAAGAGATGAAGAGACGGGTAAAGATGAGGAGGAAACGAATGCTACACAAAGTAACGATGATGATGGTCATTTGGGTGCTCGGGAGAGGTTCAAAAAGAGGCGAGGCGCCTAGATCATGACAAATTTTGTGGTTTTTGTATCTTTGTTTTCCATCAAAGGGTGTTGGATTATGGAGATTGTAATTGTATTTTGGTGCAGAGATAGATGAGCTTAATGTACCTACTGAGTTGGAGAAAGCGCACGTATATAGTTTCCTATGAAATCTCATATGCTCACTTATTCTAGAAAAATATTCATATTTCTATTTTGATTTTAGAAAGGGGATTCTTTTGTTTTCGATCAGAGGGAGTAGGCATATTTTTTTGTTAGGTACTTGGTAAAAAAAAGGATTATTGCGGAATTTGTAAGTAGGTTTCTCACCTCCTCTTCAAAAAAAATAAAAATAAAATTAATTTCTTGACAATAAAGTAATTTATCTATGAATTTTATACTTGTTATCAGCAAAAGGCAATTTCTACTTATTTCTAATTTTTTAATAAAAATAATTTATTTGTGAATTTATTTATGCTTACCCGTTTTCTTCAATACGCAGGTGTAATTTTTCGGAAAATACATACTGATTGTGGTTACACTTTAA
>JAUEKW010000008.1:146705-160587 GCA_032274785.1 Ajuga reptans
GCGGGGCAAAGCTCAACATTTTATAAATACATGTACTAAAAAAATATAATAAACATAAATATCCTATAAAAAAAAAAATTGGGGGAGGGCCAAGGCCCCCCATAATCAAAGGTGGATCCGTCCCTGTATAATATAATTGAGTGATCAATTCAAATCATCTATTTAAAAAGTAGAGTAAAATTAATAGTTAATTTTTATTCAATCTTAATCCATTTTTTAAATAGATAATGAGATACTACACAAAAAATTCCAATTACGGTGTCCATCTAGTGAACATTTACTGATGTGACACAAATATAAAGTATTTATTTAACGATTTTATTAATAGATGCTCACAAAATACTCTATGAAATACTCCCTCCGTCCTATAAAAAGAGTCTTATATCAAAACTATTTCTTATTCCATAAAAAGATTCATGTTTGAAAAGTTACTATTTTGATACCAATAGGATATTGATGAATTTAACAAATTTTTAAGGGTAAAAATTACAATCATCCACTTGCAAATGATTGTACAATGACTATGTTGACCAAAGATAAAAAATTGTACATTCATCAAATATGACTCTTTTTATGTGAAGGAGGAAGTATATATTTTACCATTTTATAAGTAGATGTTCATAAAATACTCACGATAGATAGGTGTGTAATAGTTTAGATTACTGTTTGTATGTTAATAACCGACCCGGCCCAACAAAACCACCAATTTTTTTTTTCAAATAGAATATTAATAGTTGTAATATATATATTTTTTTTTGGAGTACAATAGTTGTAATCGAATTACTTTATGTGTTTGTTTATGGTTGGGGGCAACCGATTGAGGAAGTCCCCAACTGAGTATGTGCTTTTTTTTAAAGAACTTGGGGTGTTGTCTTGTATTAATTAGGTTGATGGCTCAGAAAGAAAGATTATATTAATTGTTTGAAAAACTATTATAATAACTAAAGATATTTACGTATTGATTATTTCAGCTAAAAATACGTCAACCTTCCTCAGTCATAACCAAACTAATATGCAAGACAGCTGTTCTTGGCTTCTTTATTGAATTAATATTATGGAAACATAGTCAATGACGTTTTAAAACAATAATCGCCATTCACTGTTAGGCGTTAGCAACGCTTTTCATTTATAAAAATAAAAATAAAAATAAAAAGAAAGTGCAAAAAGAATATTATATCATTATTTAAAAAATAATGTTTTTATTAATGTACCGACAGTAACGGCAAGAAAAATAAAACAAAACAAACATGATTTTGCAAGAATGAATACACACAGGAAACCCCGTGACATAGGCGCCAATAAAATGCAAACACAGTGGTTTCTTTTTTACACCCTTAACCCCCACCCAGTCCAAATCCTCTGTCCCAACTACGGTATTCCAACCGTATAATATTCATAAAACTACACCGTTAATAATAAGATTACAAGATTGTATGTGGAACACGATTTGAACACTGCAATTGGGACAGAGGATCTCAAGTTTGAACATCGACGATATTTCGGCGAAATATCGTCAGTAACAAATTTCATTTTTTCTTTTCTTTTCTTGGAAATAAAAAAAATGGTGTAGCTTTTGGTTTCTCCCAGCAATATGATTTTTGGGTAAATTCGAACTTTCCGATCCATGGTGTAACTGTTGGTAGAAACGCTGAAACATACGCTTGACATTTGCAAGAGTTTCATCAAAATTACTCTAATGTAATAAACTGTTACCAGTACTGCTTATATAAGGATGAGGCATCTGTTCCATTTGAGCCACATAAGTCATCATTTTGGTACTAGTCAGTAGTAATCTTGTATGAAGTAGTCATCATATGTAGATGTAAATATGTAAATTTGTATAAATGTTTAATATAAATATTTCCATTTAGATTAGTTATAACAACTATGTCAAATTTTCAGTTTTTAATACATTTTTTTGTATTTTTTTTAAAACAGCACCGATATTTCCACCGATATCTATATTTCCCGATATTTCCGTAAAAACCGAAATTTTCGTCCTTGGTCCCAACTACGGTGTCCTACTCATAAAATTACGTTGTTTTGAGAAATAAATAGAATAATAAGATTAGAAGATTGAACCAATACAACGTAGTTAAATGTGTGGGACACGGTTGGGAAGACTTGAGGAAACCAACTGAACAAGTAGACGCCTGTCCCACACCCACACTTTTCAGTCGAATGCTTCCAACATTTCCCAACTCATGTCAGCCACCATAAACAACTATTATTATTTCCTCCAATATAAACCATGTGACCTTCGGGCCGGGCCAATTATAACCCGTATATATGAACAATGCAGGCATGATTTTGAAGTCAGCTTTTCTTCATTTCCTTTCTCTGTACCCACCACACCCATGGCCTTGATTATTTTAGCACTACTTGTTTTGCTACTGCCACAACATTCTGCCTCCAATAATTTCAGCAGCAGCAGCAACATTTCCTTTCTCAGAGGCAGAAAGCAAGTTTGCAATCTGTTTCAGGGCAGATGGGTTATTGATAATTCATACCCTTTATATGAATCCTCAACCTGCCCCTTCATCGACCCGGAATTCGATTGTGTCAAATACGGCCGCCCCGATAAGCAGTACCTCAAGTTTTCATGGAAACCAGACTCCTGCAACTTGCCAAGGTACACTCACACACACATACACACGCGTGCGTGTGTTTTTCGACTGACATGTATGTGATTTGCAGGTTTAATGGGTTGGACTTTTTGAAGAGATGGAGAGGGAAGAAGATAATGTTTGTGGGTGACTCACTGAGTTTGAATATGTGGGAATCGCTTAATTGTATGATTCATGCTTCTGTACCGAATTCTAAGACCAGCTACGTCAGACAGGCGTCGCTTTCTTCCGTCACATTCCAGGTCTCTCTCTCTCCTCTTTTCTCTCTCTAAATTGGATTAAATAATTTTTATCATGTTAACATGCTCTGCACAAATTCTTGTTATCTTCTTCATGTTCCATGTTACTTACTCCCAAAAACATTAGTTTATTAACTAATCTCTTAATTATTTTCCCCATTTCTCTATTACCCCTCCGTCAAACAAAGATAGTATCCTTATCAGTTTTATACAAATTACAAAATTCATTTAATTTACCATTATTTAGCTAGGGTATATTAGGAAAAGAAGAAGTTAATATCCCCCTTAATAAGAGAAAATGACTATCTTTGTTAGACATCCCAAAAAAAAAAAAAAAAGAGGGAGTATATGGTATCTTTCTTTAATAAAGCTAAAAAAATTAGAACATTTCGATAAACTTACAATAAACTTTACCATAGGATGCTTTTCCCAAAGTTTCAACTTAATTATTAGATGTGTTTGCAAATGATTGTGCTTTTAGAGAATTGATTTGAATTGATTTTGTGAAAAAGTTAGAATTTGTTAGTGTTTGAAAATAAAGTGATGGAAAAGCCAAAAGCTGGTAAAAGCTGAGTGTTGACAGCTTTTCAGAATAAGCTTTAAAGTGCTTCTGAGAAGTTCAGAAGCACTTTTATGGTTCAAGTTGCAGTTTGCAAACACCCCGCACCAAAAAGTGCTTCTCAAAAGCACTTATAATCACTTAATTGTGTTTGCAAACACCCCCTAGATGCAATTAGCACTTTCAGAATCATCATTAGCTCTTAAGAAAACAGTAAAATAATGAAAGAGAAGCATTATTACTGATAACCACTTTCTGCAATTACAATAAAGTTCAAATCCAATTCTGGTAGAAAATTTGTGAACAGAACAAAGTTTGCTGCCTTAGCCATTTACCCAATGAGGTGAAAACAAATAGGGTCATTTCTCTGCCACCAATCATTCCAATAACAATATTTGGTTCTGACAACAGAAATTAATACATATTGTCTTTTAAAAAAATAGAAACTGAAAAGCTTCAACTGAAAAAACCATTTATGCTCAAGAAAATAAATGAATTGTGTTTGTATGGGCTGTCAATGGGCCAGAGGGGGCCTAACTTACTTCCAGTTAGATGATAATAAATAGTCCATTATGTTGCCAGTCTATGAAAACACTCTTCATTAAAGGCTCTTTATTACCAAACTTTTCAGCATTTTCTTTCATTCTTTGTGGAACAGAAAATATAAGGTGCTCATTGGCTTTAGCCACTACAGAGTAACAGTAGCAGATATAGAAGTTGCAAGTTGCAGAGCTTATAGTTTCTTATGTTTTCGGATAAATCCGAAGCCCCATTGTGTAGGAGGGGTACTTTTTCGGGCTTAAGTAGGATCGAGGTAATTCGGGGAATCCAATTCTTTCTTTCGGGCTTAAGTGTGATCGGGGGAAATCTGGGTTGTAACATTCTTGGCTGTGAAAATCTAAAATCATATGATTTTTTTTATTTTTTTGTGTAAGAATTGTATAGATGTAAAGTCAGATAGGGAGATAGTGTTTGTGTATTTCGTAAAATTAATCTTTACCCAACCTTGAAACGGACATGCTTTTTAACCTATTTTGATCGATAAAAAGACTTGACTGCCCTTGACAATCCCCGCCACCACAACTACATTTGGTCTGAAAGCTCCAGACCTTCGAGACAAGTTTATACAGAAAAGCATCGTAATAACTTGTCTCGAAGCTGCAAGGCTACCAATTTATTCCGAAATCATGAATGTTGGGGGATAGTGGGTAGAGAAGGAGCCCTTGTGAAAAATGGTATAAATGCATGTGGACCCTTCCGACATAAGCATAAGTTCCATTGTCTTTCTGATGCTGGAAACAGCAACCATTATCCTAACTTCCTCAGGATATGTTTGTTTACGATCATGTTGTAAATTGCAGGATTATGGAGTTACGATACTGCTATATCGATCACCATATTTAGTCGATATAACAAGAGAAAGCATTGGGAACGTACTGAGGCTGGATTCTATCAACCAAGGAAACGCATGGAGAGGAATGGACATGCTCATATTCAACACATGGCATTGGTGGACTCACAAAGGAAAAGCCCAATCGTACGATCTTCATCTTCTCTTTATTTCACTTCTAAAACACGCAAAATTGACCCGCCCCCCTCCATAAATATGATTGCGAAAGCTCATGATTTTATTCTTGTTGCAGATGGGACTACATACAGGACGGCTCCACCATATCCAAAGACATGAACCGTCTTGTGGCATTTTACAAAGGCTTGACAACATGGGCTCGATGGGTTGACCAAAACGTTGATCCTGCTAAAACTAAAGTCTTCTTCCAAGGAATTTCTCCTACTCATTATCAGTAAGTGATACATACCACTATCCTTCGTTGCTTCTAATCTTGAAATCACGGATAGAATGATGATATCTTGTTATCAATGACAGGGCTAGGGATTGGAGATCACCTTCTTCGAAGAACTGCAATGGTGAACAACAGCCATTGGCAGGGTCCATATATCCAGCAGGGACACCCCCGGAGGTTGAGGTTGTTAACAAAGTGTTGAGCAGGATTAAAAAGCCCGTGTTTCTGCTGGATATTACGACTCTGTCACAGTTGAGAAAAGATGCTCATCCGTCAGCTTATAGTGGTGATCATTCGGGGGTGGATTGCAGCCATTGGTGCCTCCCTGGATTACCGGATACATGGAACCAGCTGTTATATGCAGCTCTTGTAATGTGAATTGTTGAGTCTGTAACAAACCATAGATGTTGGTATTGCTGTTGTTTATAGTTGGCTATTTATTTCTTTCTAGTGTAGGGTAGGTGTAGATTTGTGGGGTGATTGAGTGAGAACCACTTATGGTTAGTTTTATTGGAGAAATAAGGGAGATGATGAAACTGTAAAATTATTACTATAGGCATGCAAAGAACATGTAACTTCTTCTTCTTCAGATCAATGCAGGGAAATTTCGTGCAAAAATAGCAAAAAGTATATAGAATCAGCAACCGAGTTTGAACCTCACATGTCGTTATTTTATGCTAGTAGCGTTGATTAAGTAAATCCACAATTCCAGATACCGTCAGATCAAAAATTAGTCGGAGAAAACTGACATTAGAAAACAAGAGCCAAGATTGCCTTTCGGTATCACATTGGGTTGGAAAATGCAACAAAATAAGCTAGTTACAAAACTGATACTAGCAAGAATAGCATTCAAAATTCAATTTGTGTTGGGGAGGCCTCATGGTCTTCTCTCTCTTGCTCTCTCTCTCTCTCTCTCACACACACACACACACACACACACACACACACTCACACATCTATCTGTGCTTAAGGAAAGTCAAAAGTGGCTATCAATTCAATTCGAGTGGATACTAAGCATGTCCAGAAATGGTCCCAACCAACTTCTCTATGCAGCACTGAGAAATAGTCATAGCAGAATCATTGGACCACTATTTTAAGCACATATAAATTATGAGATAAGCAGGCAAGGGAATCCCACAGACATCAGTCGACTAATTCAGATTATACAATAAACTAATTCTTTTTTTTTATTTTTTATGAAATAATTATTAGAAATGGTTCATCGTGAACACATAATATAGCTTACTTGAAGTTCAGAGAATCCAATCTTGTGGGTCTGAAAGTCATAGAAACTTAATAGCCAACATACACAGCAGCATTTACAATGTAGCAATCATCGTTCTTATCTCCCATTTCTTCCACATGCACACCACTCGAGCATATCAGTCCGCCATCCACAACTTCAACATTCGTTATTGCTCCGCTATAGAATTATGGATGATCAAAACATACACGAATTGGTACGTAAGAAAATCCCCAACTCAAAGTACGAAGTGCAGTTACTTACTAAGGGAAAACTGATTTGACCTTCTCAATATCCAACAAATGCTGGAGAGGTCGAGGAACTCCCAATTTAATCTGTAGTTTCATCTCACCAAATGAAACACCAGGTATAGAGCCTGCACCCACACACACACAAGAGAAGAGAAACAGGTAACGAATAAAGGAACGGAAAGCAGTTCCTAACTGCTGGAAATAGTTTAAATGGTAGATAAGTATGGTATATAGTATCAAGTGTATATCTTGACTTGTGAATAGAGTGAGACCATACAGCATGTAGGTACATATATTATGATACTAGCAACAATTTCAAATCCATATATATGTCTTCTCTACTATATATTAGTTTCCGGATTATTGCAGGTCGCATCATATTAAGCTGATCAGGAAGCTATATGGGTGTTTGCAGTAGAATGTGCTTTTGAAAATGTGATTCTAATTGATTTTTGTAGAAAAATCAAAAGCAGGTGTTTGAAATAAAGCGCTTTTGACAGAATCAATTTGAAGCAGCCTTACACCAGCTTCATAAAATCAGAGTTTAAGTGATTCCTATAATTAATTTTTAGAGGTTCCAAACATCACAAAATCACTTTTGGGCAACAAAAAGTAATTTAAAGTTGTTTTCTTTTGTTTGCAAACACCCGAATGGTCTATAAACTTCTAACTGATGAAGTATTCAAACTAACAGGTCGATAATATTCCGGAAATCTGCAAGTCAGCAACAATATTGGATGAATCACTTGCCCGCAACCACGAACTATGCACATTCTATCCCCCCATTTCACAAATTAGATGTTCCAGCAATTGAAGGAGACGACTTATACACAGCACAGGCAATTGAGAAAATCAATCATTCTTATTGAAGATCAATCAAAATACTGAAATAGGACGAATAAAATAACGTTTAGCATCAATTAGAGATTCTGTCCTCATTGTTGGAAGTTGGAAATAGCTCAAATTGAGAGATAACATCAAATGAAGAACAATTTAATGCTACCTCTTCTGAAAGCGGGAATTGAGTTTGAGGAAATGGCATCCCTACAAGCCCGCATTGCTGCTGATGTAATATCCTGCCTGTTTTCCAAAAACTAAATCAGAAGCACGTGGCACAAATCGAGCAAAGAGAGAGAGAGGAGGTACCCGTGCTGATCATAGCCAACTCCCATCTCAACAAACAAGAGCTTGATGGAAGAATCGGGGACAGAGTTAACCGATTTGAGTGAACTCTGCTCACTCGCCATGGGAATCGCAGTTACAGCTGTAAAAGGGCGTAAAATGTTACTAGCTCTATTATTTGCGAAAAGCATACACAAAGAAGGTTTAGTGAAATTCAAGCATCTGTAATTTGAGAGAAGAGAAGGCTTCAGAAAAGTTCCATGACTGGAGAGAGCCGTCATCTCTTTCTTCTGATGAGAAGCAAATTACTGGTTTGTGTTCTTGGGCTGACAATCGACTTCTCCGCCCGCTAACGTTATACCAAAAGGCCTATTTTAACGTTGTGGGCTATTGTCTTATTCGCCAGGAAATTCCGCCTTAATCAGATGGGCCGATCTTAGTTTCTAATTTCTTGATGGCCTGGTCCAATTTATTTCTGAGAGCCCACCCCTACTCGTCAAGAAATAGTTTTTATACATGACATTTTTTATGAAATGAAGGAAGTATTAGTTAATTTTTTCCTACAACTATGGTTTGCTACACTTGAACCCTAGTAAAATGTATGCAAGTGCCCAAGTCTTGGTTGGGGTAGCATAGTAGCATTATCTCTACAAAAACTAAGGTGAGACGTTACACGGTGTGATAGTTGTGTGACGGGAAAAAATATCATTTTTTTATAGCAAAAGTATCACTTTTATTTGTAAAAGTATTACTTTTTATTGACAAAAAAATATATTATTTTTTGTACCGAAATTATTACGTTTATTTGCAAAAGTATCATTTTTTTAAAGTATCGTATTTTTGAACAAAAGTAGTACTTTTTTTTATACAAATATTATTTTTTAAAATAAAAGTGCATTCCAGCACATCTAATCACACCTTCGCATCTTACTCTTTTTCAACGTGAGTGGTTGGATTTACACAGTTACACTCCCTTAAATCTCCACTCATAAAAAATCATTGTCATGAGACCAGATTTTAATTGATAAAGAAAAAAGAAAGCTTATATTTTAAAGTTAAACTGAAGAAAACAAAAATGATTAAAAAAAACAAAAAAAAAGGACAATAAATACACGGCTAAGACAATGAATTGCAAACCACATTTTTCACCTTCAATCTTCCCAAAGAAAATTGGCTAAGGTGTACACTATATCGTTTAAATATTTTCAACTTATACAGCAATAAAATCGCACAAAATCGATGCTGCCCCTGTTTCCAATCGCATCCACATATTCTTCACCTATTTTTCAATCCTATTTTACAACCAAAAAACCAGAAGCGAGTCGAATTTCTGAAGCTGAGTTTGCTACAGATAAGCCCCATCTCATGACCTCGAAACATACTTCTGCTGGTTTATACATTGCGCGTTACACATTCGAGCTTTATCTCTCAGCTCTTCAAACGCCCTCATAGTTTCCACATTGAAACCACCTGCAAACTGAGTAACAAAACACAAAATGGAAATGAAACTCGAGCGCCTGTACACTATAAAATCCAACAGAGAGAGAGAGAGAGAGAGTATTTATTCACCTGATGTACTCGGAACGCAAACTTGACACCTTGAACTATAAGCTCTTCTTCTTCAGGACCACCACCCACCATTTCTAGCTCTGCAGATACTCTCTTCATGTACTTCACCGCCAATTTTACCGATGCCAGCTTGATCTGCGCCCACAATACATGTGATCACAACTACCATTACAATTTACAAACAAGTCACATTTATTACAAAATCATGGTAATTTCAGAACTCTAACTTAGGGTAGGGCAATAAAGAGGTTAACTGTCTTGCCATATTTTTCCCTCGTTTGAATGCACGTGCTTGAAGAACTAAAACATCTTGAGATTCCCAGTTCTACTACTTTACAGTTAGATTAAATATTGACTTTTACTAGTTGAGGAATCCAGTGGGAGTAAGGAAACTTCTTTCGGATTCACAAAACTTATTCAAATCCGACATTAAAGTCTTTGCTAAACCATAATTAAATTATATTGGAAAGAAAGTACACCCAAGTTGACATAAAATTAAGGATTACACTAAGGTCAACGCAAAGAATATAAAATAATCCAACCAAAACAGACAAGTTACAGCATCTTAGAGATTTGAGACTAGCACATGCTCGAGCCTTGCATGCATAGGTGGCCATTAAAAAATTAGGCAAAATCCCTCTAGCTCTTTTGTCATCTACCAAACTTTTAATTTTTATATAGTATGCTTCCCCCTAAGTTTACAGTTGTATAATTGACCTTTAGGGACCACAGATCAAACTTCCTATACTAAATTATTGTTTAATAAATCGGTCACTTATCTACTCCTCCAGAGATGCAACTCTTTACTACATTTATGGGGTTTCCAGGTTTCCTCTCAGTGCACGATAATCTTCCAACTTTAAGGAGTTCCCTCATTATTGGATCAAAAATACTGAGTTTTGGTAGCACTTGCAATGAACGAACACTAGCGTGGCAAGCATAAGCATGTGAGAGTCCTTTTTAATCGTAAGCGACCAAACGTATCCCTAAAATCCAGCTAAAATAAGTGGATACTTGGACCATTCCAGCGAATCCATCTAATTGAAGAGATACAGATCGATAAATGAAAGGCTCAATGTCTTATTTTTCAGTTAACACTTGGGTTAAACCGTCTGCTTGAAGAGTTTATTTGACATGAAATAAGTCCAGATGTGTCATGTTAAACCTACGATATATTTATCCATCTAACTCGTGAACTTTTGTACATCAGGAGAGTGCTATATCTCTAAAGTTCATTTTAGTATTAGGACATTAACTTCAAAACACAAAATCGAGCAAAATAATGCATCGCCTTTCAATATTCTACAAAATCTTAACTGATTTTTTTACGGCGGCTAATTCAAGAGAGCCATAGAAATAATACAAGTATCAAGAATTATGAGGATGAAACTTTACCTGATGTACATAACCTGTGTCCTGCATCCAGTTAACAGGAATGCGGAAACCTTTGTATCTCTCTGCAGCTGCTTCTCTCATCCTCGACAAAGTATATACACCATGCTCCAATCTGTCAATAATAGGACACAATTTTAATTGCTAAGGAAGAGAAAAGTACATATAGCTTAAGAGTACTTGTTTAAAACAATACAAGTAATATTAGTAGAACGATTACTTCTCAAAGAAAGACTGCATTTTCTTGAGAGCGTGTCCACAAGGTTGTCTAGGATCATCACGAAATGACGAGACTTCACATTCGATCTTCTTCAAATCAAAATACCCGAATGCTGCTTCTCTTAATGCATCTGCTTTCTTTTCTGGCCAATCAAAGTGCTTCAGCACTGCCCTCTCATCAACCTTTATATTCACAAAATAAATAAATAAAAATATTGAACCGATAATCAAAACTAAGAAAATAACTAATATGTTGAAAAAAAAAGGGTACCAGGTAAGAGAGCTCATCATCAAGCCATTTAACAAAAGATACAACATCTTCAATATCAGTGAAAGCAGCAGCCTCAACTTCTTTAATCAAGAATCTAATGAATTCTCCTTGAGTCTCCACATCAATTTTAATCTGTGATTAAGATAATAAAAAATCAAATGATGATGATGATTTCCTGAAAGAGAAAAAAAAATACAAACATGTACAGCTGTGCCATTTTTTGTGGCGAAACCAACCAAAAAAGTTCAATCAGAATTGAATTAGCCGGACATGCAAGGAGGAAATAGGTGAATTGTCATAAAAGCCCACGTGGGTTCATTCAATTTACGGCTTTTCGCACTATCAAATTTCATTTGGAATCTAAACCCTGTCTTATCTTGTAAGAAACAGAACAAAATTACAAGAGAAAGTGCACAATGGGAATCATAAAAGACGCCGGACCGGTCAATCTCAGTGACAGGGTGGCATGAAAACCAGTGGCAATAGCAGTAAATAAACGCAATAACCATGACCAAACAGGGGAATAGTGAACTTACGGCTAGTAAATGTACAGAACGATTCTCAATTTCCCCTATCATGTCCTTTGTCGTAGCACCCGCCGCCGGTGGATCGCCGGCTCCACTTCCGCCGCCGGATTCCTTCCGGCAAGTTGAGTCTCTCCGCATCAGAGAGTGATAAAACTCGACTACCTCCGGAACTCTCCTGACCTTCGCCGCCACTGGCTTTGAACCTTTTCGTGGCGGGGGAGGAGGCGGAGGAGGTGGCGTGGATGCTTTCCGTTGACGTGGAGGCGGTGGAGGAGGAGGAGGAGGAGGAGGAGGAGGGGGAGCTGTTATTCTAATCGACGGTAGTGGGTGAGGATTATTGGAAATCTCGGCCAGTGCGCGGTAGGCTGAATCGGATAGAGAACCGTAAGAGGGGGACGAGACAGACGATGTCAAATATTTCGGAGAAGACGAACAAAGGGAGGAGAGAAGCGCCGCCGATGGCCTCGGAGGCGGCTTAGGAACGCGCGGAGCACGGGATCTTATCCCCGTAAACCCATCGGAAGTCGCCGGAATTTCATCAGAAATGCCCTGAGAATGCCTCGGCCTTTCATCACACTCTACCAAACAAAATGATTCCTCCTTCTTGGTCTCGGTTTCATACTTAAAATTATGTTGACTTACGCATTTTCTCGAATACTTAGCAAACACATTAGATTTATGGCTGTTTGTTACATCATAGGACTTCGCCGTCGTCGAAGAAGATGCGGCCTCCTCCTGCTCCCGCTCTCTCTCCTCAACAGCTCTTTTGATATCGGATAATTCAGCCTGCATGTGTTTGATTTTCTCTTCGTATATCTGATTCTGCTTGGTCAATTCCATATGCAGAAACTCATTCTCATTCCTTAGCCTCTCATTTTCCGCTTCCAAACATCCGATCTTCCTTCTAGACCGTTCGATTTCAGAATCCTTATTCGAAATCACGTTTTCCAGAACAGGAACAATGGCGACGGACTCTCTGAGCAGCTTCTGCTCCAATAACTCCGTCTTCAACCGCGACTCACTCTCTCGCAATTCCTCGACAAGGCGTAGCAGTTCGGAGGCATCGGGAGGACGGGGCTGGACTTGAGCGGATGCGCGCGGGAAGTATCCGCCGAAGGAGCGTGAGAAGGCGGCGCCGGAACCCTTCTGCGGTCGCTGCTGCTTGCCTGAACTAGGCGCCGATAGCAACGGCGGTTTAGGGGAGGGGTCAGGATTGGGTTTCTGCATACCCATTGCCGATTTTACCTTACCAGCAACCATTGTTGCCGGTGCACCTTAAAATGAAGGGGAGCTGTGACTTTCTAGCAACGCTATCGGATTGAAATGTGAGTAGAGAAGGACGGCTCTACATAGGTCGCTTTCTCTTGTAACTGTGCAAAGTATTGGAAAGGGTTTGTTTGTTGTTCTCAGATGAAATAAATAGTCTACAGTAGAAAAGAGAGTGAACAGGGAAGGGGAGTAGTTGAAGACTTCAAGGGTGAGAGCATTTGAGTGTTCACCTGACTTGCTAGCTAGGATCCAGTTTGGATTTTTTTCATTTTCTTTTTTGTTAAGGGCCTGTTTGGATTAAATTTGAAACAAAATATACCGATGTCGATATATCCCACGCGCTGCGCACAGTTCGTACTTTATATATATATATATATATATAAAGCAAATTACTAGAACCAATTTAGAGAAAGTGGTGTTTGGACAAGGATGGTATATCTAGTTATGGATATGTCCATCTAAATGATATGTTTGTACTCAAATTGTATAATAGTATCTGTATGGTATATTTTAAGGGAGCGGCGCCACTGTACTCTTGCAGGTACTTGTAAAGTACTTGTTTGACACTTTAATTTGTTTTGCTAACAAAATAGTCATTTATGTGTGAAGAGACAAATATACCCCTCATTAATGTTATTCTCACCCTCACCCTCACCTAACTCAAACACTGAACTTAAACACACACACACATTTTCGACACAATTTCTACATTTTTGACATTATTATATTTATGATTTAATTATATATATCATTTTAAAAATAATAAGTTAAGTTTTAAATTTACTAAATATT